>JAGDQP010001857.1:90885-114023 GCA_022664845.1 Lepisma saccharinum
CAAAATCAGACTTGGCCTCAACTTAGTGCCGACTAGAAGTTTAGCGGTCAATCGTTTAACTGATCCTTAATCAGTTATTTGTCATGGCCTTTAGCGAATGCTTTATTTTTGTTCTACAACGACTGGAAAACTAATTTCGGTCATGAATTCCGATGATCGATTCGCTTCGTTGATGATTTGGCTGTGGAGCGGAGAGAGGTTAAGAAAACTTCTAACGATTATCCTGTCAATGATTGCTAACATGAAGCCAAGAAATAATTATCCTTTGATACGTTAAAGTTTCTCATTCGCTGTAAATAACATTTTACAAAAAGTTAACAATTAAGATTTCCTTATTTTTATGTTACTAGTTATTGGCTATCTCATATTAACATCAAAGCAATGCGTGTGCATTACGTACAGGGATCCCGCTAGGATTTTCAGTTTGGGGTGTAAAATAATAATTATGAGAGTGTAAGTGAAGTTTTGCACGGTTTCTGTCGATTTTGACTGTATTTATTAACATTAGTGGTGCTTTCGAAGATATGAGGGATGACACACCCAAAAGTAAGGTGGCGGAATCACTGATTACGTAGGGTAGACCGGGGCTATTTGGTTCAAACTTAAGAAAAAATGCCACTGCGCATTTAATATGCGCACCAGTACGCTGAACCTGCCTTCAGTTGTGAGTTCGTTGGCAAAGGGAAGGGTGTGTGTTTCTTTGATCTGCTGCTTTCTTATGAGTTGCTGTGAATTTGCGACTATTTTGAGCAAGGTGAGTTGCAATACTTCATATTTTGCTTTGATATAAAATAGTGGCTGTATGGTATAAGGTGCTGAACCTGTGTAAATGCATATATTTGTAAACGTATTACCGAACGTGTAAAACAGAATGTCTGCATGTTATAAGCGCCATTTTTGGTGCTCTCCTCTGTCTAGTGTGAAAGTAGTATGTTCCTACGTAAGCATGTGCGAAACGCGGCTATTTGAGTCAGGTGTAAATTTATGTGAATTTATTTATGGATTTTAATTTTGTATTTATGGTTTAGACTATATGGTGCATGTATGTGAAACAAAACAATTCATTTTCTGTTTAGATGGTACGGACATACAAATCGAAACATAAATACAACAAGTGAAATAATGAAGACATGGAGAAGGCCATCCATAGTGTAACAAATGGTGATTTGAGTTTACGTGAAGCTTCACAGCTCTGCAATGCAAATTTGAAACTTTGCGAAGGAAAGTGCAGGTTGGAAGGTTGAGACTATCCTTGGGTTATAATGATGAAATAGTTCAAAGTGCAAAACCGAAAGCCATAGGACACCGCACAGTACTGACAGAAGCACACGAGGAAGAGTTCGTGTTACGAATTGTGACTCTCGCTGGAAAAAGACTAGGCTGCACCCCTGAAACGATTCGTAAAGCTGTGCATCGATATGTAATAATAAATCAAATTCCGTATCCTTGGAAACACAAAGGATTAGCTGGCGAAGATTGTTTTTCAAGTTTCATGAAAAGACATCTGAACTTTTAATTACGAAAGTCTGAGGGACTTTCAAGGGCTCGTGCTGAGGAAATTAATAAGGAAGTTGTGAGTGATTTTTAACTGTTGAAATGTGTTACTTCGACGATTAGTGTCAACACAAAACCACAGAGTATATACAACGTGGATGAAACAGGGATTTCTCTTAACAACAACCCAAACAAGGTCAAGAAGGGGAAAAAGAAGTGGTTGCTCTCACTACCTTCGAAAGAGGCGGTCATTGTGATAGTATCTTGCAACGCAGTTGGACAATACATCCCACCATTTGTTATTTTTAAACGTCAGCGTATGAGAGAAGAATTTGTCAACAATCTACCATCGGCCTGTTATGTTTCCTTATCAGATAGTGGTTGCGTCAATGAAGAGTTGAGGGGAATTTTTTATTAATATTGTGGTTTTCACAAATTATATAGAAAATGATATAATTTTAAAATATACATGAACGCTAAGGTGATTAATGTAAACAATGTCGATACAGCGAAAGACCCAAAGAGCCCCGTGATAATTACTAGTCTCGAATTCTGTCATTTTTATTTTAAATTCGTTTTCAGAATATCCATGAGTTAACAGATTATTTATTCTTTATTATGTTGTACTATAATAATGTACGTAGATTATGGCATAATTATTTCAACTCTAAAGTACGTCGGGTTTTGGAAATTTTGACTTTTCTCTTGCTATACTCAAATAGCCCCGGTCAACCCTATATGCACAGTATGAATTGAAGTAAAAACTACGCTTGGGAAAGACGGAATGCGCCAAGTGATATATACGTTATCCCCCCCCCCACGCATGACGCCACTGGTTAGAAATGCTAAAGTTGCTCTACAGTTTCAACTATGAGCACATTCCCGATATCTGGACAGTTTATTCATCCTAATTTACCTGTATTTTGCAAAGCATGTACATGTGTAAATATATTCCTCAGATTACTAATTTGAACGCGATTAGGTTTTCATCGGGAAAGTAGTTTTATTGAGTTTAGGCTTGTAATGAGCTGCTTAAACTTAATTAAATTCTGTGTAATTTGACAATTACCAATTATATATTTGGTGCCCAATAGACAGCAGCGAAAACATTTGAACTTTTCGAGGTGAAATAATTTTTTGAGTTATGGTTATTTTCGAAGAATTTTACGTTGTTTTCACACAGTTGTATTAATTAAAACTAATTTCATTTGCAATATATTGTTTCGAAAGTACCGGTATAATAAACGTTCAAAACATAATAAAATAAATTATTTCATGCATGAATATTAAAAGTTTTACCGAGTACATGACTGCCCGAATGGCAAATCGCATACAATACTAAAAGATAGTTGAGATAATAAAAAAAACTGCCTCCCGCCAACACATTCCATTTATTTATGTTAAGACTTAATTAATGTTTAGAACATTGCATTAATAATATTCTTTGTTAATATTATTTATCTTTCTTAGAAAATGTTTCTGTTTCTCATTACTTCAAGGAGTTTCTGTAATAAATAATCCCTCCTTCGACATGAGCCTGCCTTTAACCTGGCACAAAATTGCCGTATTGCTCAAAAGTTTTTCCAGTCATGCGCACGCGCAGAAACCGTTTTTTATACATTTGGGAGAGCCATACATCTAGCTGGCCCAAACGTGAAGAATTTCCAATTATTATTTTTTATGTCCCTTAAGTTGGCAACACTGGCAAACGGGTATGAATTTTGTAAAATCCGTTTTTAGTGGAACTGCATATTATGCATAAAAACAGTATTTGTATATATATATATATAGAAAGAGAGAGATAGTACATTCATTTTAGAAAATTCTCTGTGTTACAAAGTATCTATCGTATAAATAATAACCCCATATAGAGGATTTCTAGATTTGCTCTAATTAATAGGAAACCGATCACGTTCCAATTTCTACAAATTATTGTTTGAAGAAAAGAATGATTCATGGTGATTCTCCATGTTTTATATTAATACAATATTCAGAAACCAAAAGTCAAACTTTTATTGCTTTCAAACCCATTAACTGTCAGTTTTCGAATATAAACGAACTTGCATATGTTTGTTCATTAAATACATTTAAAAAATACGTAATTAAATAAACTCTGTATGAAGTTTACATAAATAATCTGAGTGGAGAGGGAGGAGAAAGAGAGGGAGAGAGAGAGAAAGAGACAGACAGACAGACAGTTGGAGAGTAACCCTCCTAGTTTTATGACGTTATTGGATGGAGTGGATAAATTAGTGCCAAGACCGTATTGTTGAAAATAAATTTTATAGATATATCCACAATTTGTCTTCTCAATATATTCTGAATTTATTTAATCCTTTTCTACGTTGACTGTAGGAACAAAAGGGAAGTACTTTTATAAACATTTATTTGCAATGCAAATCATTGTCATTAGATATGCATTGAAATTCCAAACAATACTCGACGCGGACTCATCATAATGAGCAAATGCTTCCGCAAAATTCTATTCAACATTAGGTCACAGAGAATGTTATTGAATGGTTTTCTCATGAAAGCATACCACAATATATCATCTTGGTGAGAGCGATAATTCCACAGAAAACTGCATTAATGAAGTCATTCAGGTGGCGCAGGTGGTAATTCCAGGTGGTTCTCATGTTATCTCGCATTCAACCTGATGACACGTTGAAACAATTAATATAGCTTTTTTAGCGATGCACGTGCTATGAGTAAGATCTACTTTTGAGATGTAAATCTCGTAGTTGATTTGAAATATTAGTGAGAACTTGAGTGACAGCAATGACAATACAAGCATTATAAGAGAAGCATGCTCGAAACCAATCTGGCGATAAAGTGTTCAAAATAAATCATTCCTAGTATATGACATAATGTACCAGTTGACGTGAGAAGAAACAAGAAGGTAAAATACATCCCATTTGAAAAGGACCTAAGGTATGTTTATAATGTTGAGAAAATAATCCTGGATAAAAATTATTATTACGCTTGTTTTCAACGCACGAGTTGTTCACAAGGTTATGTGATAATAATTCTTCACCCTACCATACAGTTCTGCTTTGCTGAAAGCTACTATTGATTACAATTGCAGCTAAAAAAATAAATGAAATCTGCTGATCTCATCCGCGCTCAACCACAAATTTGGAATAAAGCTATTCCCTTGACTGAAGATTTCTTTGTTAGCCAGTGATAGCTTCGAAAGTGTGGTATAACTGCTTCATTCAACTCTTGTATTATGATTATTTACTGCTTCAATGAAAAGAATAACATATCTATTTATCTAAATTAGTCAACATTATTCTCACATGTTCAAACAGAGACACAACGAAGCAAATAACAATCTTCCTCCCAGAATTAGTAATTCTTACAAATTTGCTATTTGAGGACGACTAATAAGTACATATTCCATCTCTAAAGAACTACAAACAATTCTAACAATGTTTGTTTATTGTATCGCTACGGCGTTCTGCCAACACACTCAAAGCAAATGTAAATTAATGCAAATCAATATTATTAGATGAGCCGGGAATGCATTCAATATTTTTCATAGTCAACTATTAGCGTTAATTTAGAGAAATTTAACTTTTAGTTACACTTACATGTTTTAACTGTAGTGTTTAATCGTAAGTGAACTTCTCATCCCATAACAGAAATAAGTAACGCAGTTTAAAGAAATCTACAAATATATTAGTAGATTACATAAAGTCTTTGAGGCAGCAAGTCAGTAAATAATGATACAAAGAAAGCTTTCTTTCACCTACGTAGCATTTTAATTAAACAAATGGTTAACTAATTTATTTCGAATCTTCAGAGCCTTCCTTCACTGACACCGTTTTAAGCTGCCACAATGCAATGTTTCGTTGGCCTTGTAGAGACAGCTAAATGATGCCGACTAGGATCAATACACGAACATATTAATTATCCTACACGTTTGCAGAAACTTCCACAAGTAATTATAATTGATTTGTAGTTTCTAAAAGAAATAACCACATGTACTGTACATTTATGGCCAAATCGACACAACAGTATGCGAGTAAAGAGTGAAAGACAGCAAAAGACAGGCTCTAATTATTTTGCTAGTTTCCTTTTCTAAAAAAAAATCGTAAGTAAATATGCAAGGAATTGCAAAAACTCTTACAGTCAAGTGTAAACAATTTTCAATATTGAAATTGGTAGAGTGAATAATTATTAATATTACAGTCGCAAGTTTCCCTATTTCCTTCCAAGAAACAAGTAATTGACGAATGCAAATGCAATATTTAAATCTGTACCAGGAAAATTAATTATACCAAGAACAACATTTTCCAGGAAGAGAAGTTATTTAGCACTGACAAATCTGGATATCTGGAAGGTAAAGCAAAATGAGAAATAGAGGATTAAATTAATTCCAGTATCGAATAATGTGCACAACAGAATTTTAGAAACTTTACGTAAAGGGATAAAAGTATGTTTCTGTAGTTATATATAAAACTGAAAATATTGATTACTACACAAACAAATTAAAATTATGTAATTATATTATGTTATGTTTAATTTGTTTTCTCGAACGAAAGCACTTGATTAGCTACGTTTTACACGAAATCAGAGGTTTATAACGAATTGCATTGAGTATTTTGTTGATATCTTCAGCGTACGCTGTTTAGATTTAAACGATAATCTACGAGGGCTGCTGGAGAAGTTTCCGCAAAATACTACCAACAGTAGCGTTAGTGTTCCGCTATTATAAAGTTCGGAAGAATATACCTTTCTATGTTTAACTTTTCTTTCGTGGTTTGTTTACGCCTATGCATTTGCTTTTCACAGCAGTTGGAAGGAGTAGTTTTGTTTCAGAAATGGAAATTTCGCATGAAAAGTTTTCGATAATGAATTTCTATGATTTCAAATTTAGCTTAACACCAAAACAATGCATCGAGCGACTTTATTTGGCTTTTAGGGATAAAACACCATCTAACAGCATTGTTTACAGTTGGTTTTCCGAAATTTCAGCGTGGTCGCACATTTCTCAGTGATTGATTTTGTGAATGTACCCCATCCACGTCTGTTGTTCTCAGTAATGTAGATGCTGTGAATGACATGATCGACGGAGATCGGCATGTGACCTACGGTGAGATTCAAACATTCTTGAACATTGACATGAAAGCAATACATACGATTTGCGTGGTTACCTGAACGTACGGAAGCTTTCAAGGAATTAGATTTCATACAACTTGACCGAAACACAAAAGCAGGCTCGTGTCAAGTGGTGTAAAGAAATGCTCAAAAGATTCAACGAAGGTAAGTTAAATGTAGTGTATCACATCGTTACAGGAGACGAAACTTGGATTTATTCCTACGAACCGAAACTAAGCAGCAATCCACTGTTTGGGTATTTCAAAGTGAGTCAAAACCAATAAAAGTTGTTTATTCGAGCAGTGCTGCCAAGCAAATGATTGCTTGTTTCTTCGGTTATACCGGACATGTGGCAACCACAACTTTAAAAGATCAAAGGGCTGAATGGTATAGAAGAATTTGTTGACCAGAGGTCATCAATGAATTGCGTAAAACAAACCCAAATCGTCGAATCATTCTTCACCATCACAAAACCAGGTCCCACTCCGCGCACACAGCTGTTGATTTTTTGTCTTTTAAAAAAGTTGAGTTAATAAATCATTGTTCCAACTGACTCGATTTATCACCTAATGACTTCTTTCTGTTCCCAAATATTAAAAAGAAGATGCGTGGTGAGCGATTTGTGTCGCCGGCAACAGCTGTTGACGTATTCCGAACAGCGATTTCTGAGCTGCCAGACTGCGAGTGGAAAAAAAAGTTTTCAAAATTGGTTTGAGCGTATGCAAAAGTGTTATGATCTTAAAGGTGAATGCTTTGAGAAGCAACAAAGTCATTTCCAGAATTGTACATGTCTTTTTCATATTGATTGCAGAAACATTTCCAGCAGCACTCGTACTGACAGAACTTTCAACATTAATAACAGCATTTTGTAATACAGCAGATGATCCAAGTTATGTTTGGAAAGTGGCTGATAGGATTACCGTGCTGCATATAAATATTGTCATTAATATGTAACGGCATAGTAACGAGAAGACAAATTTCGAAGATAATAATGTTAGCTAAATCAGTTCTCTAACTCTATGACTTACAGAATTCGCAAGTTCACAAAAGCATTAACAAAAATTCCCTGTTGGATCCAATACTGGAGAATATCAATCCAGTTTTCAACGAAGGCCTAGGTCTCAAACATGTCTTCTAATATTGTTTTCCCAACTATGTATCGGGATTTCCAACGGCCTCTTTTCCTTCGGTTTCCCAAACACTACCTCTTTTATTCGTCGTAATTAGATTATTTTTACAATGTAGGGTGAATCGTACACTCTGTGAAGTTTCTCATTATGCAGTATCCCCCATTTTTTCGGTCATTTCGTCCCGTTTCGGCCTGTAGATCTTTCTCAAAACCTTGTTTTCAAACACTCCTAATTTATGCTCATCTGCAAGGCTCATACTCGTAAAGTATTAGAAACATTAGGAACGCTAAGTATTACAGGAAGAATAACCATTCTGTATATTTGCATTTCAACTTTGCTGATATTAATCGCGAAATTACAATTTTCTTAACTGAATAAAAATGTTAAAGAGTAGAGAGGTGACAGGGCATTACTTTGTTTCAATCATCTGCCAATCTAGAACTATGACATACTTTAGTTTACTTCAGTTTAGATTGGACGATTTGATCTTTGTACTATTAAAGAACATAGGAGTACACAGCACCCTCGTTGTAGGCATGACGTTGCCGTAGTAGTGTGCAGTTATTGTGGGGAGAGTGTGACGTTTTTATGTTCCCGCTATGGCATCGAACTTTTCTGATGTATGTCAAGTGCACATTGTTGCACTTTTCGAAGAAAGGTACAGCATCTCAAGAACTGTGTAGCTGTGTAAAAGCAAAGGACTGACCATCAACAAGTTGAGTTTGTAGCGCATTATTCTACATCTCAAGAAGGATGTATCTCCAGTAGCGTTTTGTGCAAGAAGCGGAAACAGCGGATACAGCCAGCCCAAACCGCCGAGGTAGTGCAACGTGTACGTGAAGGTGTGAGGAAAAAGTTCAAATGCAGTACGTACCAATCCACAGTATGGAGTATGGTGCAATTTGTCATTTGAACTGCGACATACAGCACGTGGACACACTTTGAAGGAATGTTATATTGAAGAACGAGTTACTAACGCTAGAAAATTGTACGAACGCTACCTTGCGAAGGATAAGTGGTTCCAAAAGATACCAGCACATTTTGATATACTAGTTGTTTTATAAACTTTAATCTCAATTTTCAGCTGTCGAAATTGCAAAGTAAATGTTAAAAGAATAAATGTATTAATTTTCCGTGGACCGGTACAGGAGTTTCGCGGACCGGAGGTTGAAACCCACCGCTGTAGATGAAACCCTCACTTGGCTGTATGACACCAACAAACATCATCACACAATTTTCTAACTGCAAAAGGACAAAAGTAGTTTTTGCACTTCATCCGGGAAAATCGTGAAAAGTTTTCGAAAAGATTGATGGTAATGGCCGGTTTATTTGTCCGTGGCAAACTCGCGATTTTCTGAGTGGGTCAAAATGTGAAAATCAATGCGCAGCATTTTCAGGAGAATGTCATGGATCACATTTACGATGAAGATATTCTTCGTTTGTATGGCGTAGAACAATCTCATGTCTTGATCCACATGGAGTGATACTGCTCGATTTCTAGCACTTCCTTCATCAGACAGTAATCACGAAGAAGAACCCAATGGAGAATTGGGATATCTAAAATAGTTTCTAATTGCGCACACAGATGATAGACCGGGACGGATAAAAGTAATATTTACTTTTGTACCTTAATTTGTGATTCTGTAAATAAATATTGAAAAATTATCTTAAAGATTAGAATAAATCAAGACTCTCTAGACAATATTCTTATGAAACTGAGTTTAAGGACAGAGTTCGTTTAACGAGTGGTCAATATCATTCAGAACATCAGAAATCATAATAATAGTGAATACAGATGACATCATAAACACATATATCTAGAACCTGATTGGTATTTGACACACGATATCTACTCAACGACTTCCAATTATGTATTTCAAGAAGAAATTTAGTAAAGGAAATACAGAAATTAGTTTTATAGATTTGTTTTAGGATTCCGTTTATTTCAGGAAATTTGACTTATTTATGCATTACTAAATAGCATCTGGTAACACGTTATTTCATTTCTTGGCAATAATGAAATATACAGCAATGACAAGGATTCAAAGAACTTGCGACATACAAGTCTACATGAGCTATATATGTTATACATCAGCAGTCACCCATTCATTCACTTAAAATATTGTTCATCCTTTTATTCCCGAGAAACTAGATATAGTACGAGTTTGAATGAACATGTAGAGAAATGTCATATCTTTTGTCCAAGTTGTATGTGTTGAACGTCGGAGTTAGAGATACGTACCTAAAGGACAAAAGACTAGTGACAGTAGAAAGTTATCTTTCTCGTTCGTTCGTTTCTGACGTAACTTTGCAAACGTGAAGCCACACTAATGGTAAACGTTTGAATAGTCCTTTTGACTGCATTCAATGCACCTAAAATGAAATTTCCGGGAAATTCAGATCTCGCTCGAAAGATTATTTCTTCGTCTTTCGTATTTTATCTCGAATCCTTTTCCGAGAATATTTTATAGAACAAACATACAGTACTTGTAAGAAACTAGTAAATATATAACTTGTAGATTACATGCTTTAGAATAGTATTAAATGAACATTCTCTGTTTTACCAATGCACAGTGCCTCATATATTTTTTTTAATTCTAAATATAGTGTCTTGAAGAAATTTCACATTTTGAATATTTAGAATATGTTATCTACTTGATCTAAAATGATGCTAAAACGTAATAATGCTACTGATGAGGCTCTTCAATACATTGTAAAAGGAAACCTGCTACTTGCAGCCATACATGGGGTACAAGCATTCGCAATGAGAACAGTAATTTTCTTACTTGCTATATATTTTAGTTGAAATTATGTTCTTGTGCAAAGGAAAATGTTTTCTCTTCAATATTAAAAACTGTATTCATTGATAACTAAAGATCTTAATTTATTTTCAATAATCATATTTATTACTTTAACTGTTTCGAGTCGACAAAACAAATTGTGGGTGGGAAACATTTGAATTTGAATTTTATTTATGACCTTTAGCAATCTTAGACTCAGACCTGGCTAGGGTGGAGAAGAATATATTGGAAGCAAGTCGACCAAGGCCTTGTACAATCTCGGTATTTACTGGTTTGACTTCTGAGAAAGCGTGGTGCAGCGAGTAGCTTGAATCTCGCTACAAAATGTTTCTTTTTGTATTCTTTTGCTCTCTCCCTAAGTCAATTTACAAATAAGATTACAAAATCTGGAAGAATTTGTAACAGTGATCGACTGTGGCGCCATTACCTAGGTAGCGGAGAAATTTAAATATGAACTTCATAATGTCTGTAGTAATAGTAGTGGTAAGAATCACGGGAGTCAATTCTTATCATTGAAAATGGCGTTGACATAGTGTTATAGATAGATGTTAACGTTACTCGGAAAACAAGGAAGTCTTCTTTATTATTTTTGTTTGAATTGTAACCAAATTGTGAGATTCAACATGGCCTACCGGAAATTATGATTTGGAAAGAAGGAGTGATAAAAAAACAGTATTGGTGAGCAACGTAAACAAACGTTTCAAGAAGACAGCTAATCACGTCGTAAAAACCAGCTAAAATTAATTGAAAGAAGGCTAACTAAATCCAAAATATTGTAAAATAAGTAAATTGGATCAGCCCTAGTAAATAAGGTAAGAAAAGATACAAAAATTTGCTTTTCAACTAAATCATAAAGAAAGTTAGGAGTGATTTGTGTTGTTAGAATGTGCTAAATATGAATTAATTTGCATTGACGGATTCAACAAGTCAGTTTTGTGTAATTAATTAGTTTTAAAAGCAGAGTAAATTCTTAAAAGGTAAATTAAAGTCATTAATGGTATTTAATGGTAGGAATTGTAAAGATAATGAGTAAGGTTGAAAGAGTATTAGTAGATTTCAGGTTATTAAAGTCAGGTTATGCGCAGTTGAAAGTTGAACAGTCTTGAGTTTGGTGGAAAAGACAACACATGGTATGAGTGTTAGATTGGAGTTCGGAAATTTTTGGGTTTAGTTTAAGTGATTTGGCTTGTGAGTTTGGCTGTTGTTTTTGTAAGCGGTTCTGAGGTTGATAGTAGCTTGTTTGTCGAAACTAGGGAGTAATTTTGATTTTGATGTTTTGATTTCAGTCTGTTTAAAGCCTTTGTATTCTGTCGGTGTGTTTTGATTGTGTTGTCTAGGTATTTACTATTGCGGTTTTCTTCAGTGTAAAGTGACTTTGGTAAATTTGACAATTTTAAATTTTCTTAAAAAAAAATATTTTGTGCGAGCGAAAGCTGGGTTGTCTCAATCTCGTTTGATTTTTGGGTTTATTATGATGGAGTTTATGGTACTGTGATGTGATGTCATTTTTGGTTTGATTGGTTTGTTAAAAGGAGTAATTGTTGTCGTGTTTTCTTGAATTGCTTTGCTGTCGTAGGATTGTCTGAAATTGTTGGATTTTTGGTAGTATTCCGAACTTGGTTTGAAACTTTGTGTTTTTTAATTATTGGTCCGGAATGGGTGATTTGTAATGGATGGATTATTGATGCTGTGAGTTTTGTTGGCAGAAATTTTCAAGGTTAGCTTACAGTTTCCAGTGAAAGTTGAACTTTGGAATTTGGTTTCTTTGGAGCTGGTTTATTGGTTGTGTTAAGAAATAAATTAAGTAAGTAACTTTGTTAAAAGGAATGAGTGTTGGAATAAATAATTGTTTAATAGATGAAGCTAAATATTGGATTTAGCCAGAAAATTGTTTGAAAGTTGTATGGAAGTTAAATTCTTTTAATTTAATCTAACTTTAAATAAAGCCACCGAATTGAGTATTGGCATATACCAAACCTTCGTGTTGCTAGTGATAAATATTGTGAGATCTTCTGATTGATTTAAAAGTAATTAAGTATAATTAGACAAGTTTAATCCTAAAATTAAATAAGAAATCAGATTAGTTTGAGAATTTTCGGGAATTGTATTTGAATTATAACCCCCACCCCCTTCCCTCCTTCGTGTATATAAAGATTTTTCAGCGAAATTTTGGGAAATTGGGGTTTACCTATTGGAGATTTGACACGACTGATATGTCTTGAATACCTTCTTGTTGTCCGGGAAATAAGAATTGTTTTTCCAACTGTAAAATCTTGGTGATGAGATTGTTAATTGCGCTTAAGTGAAAACTGTTTGTTGACTGTTGATTATTTGAATTGTTGATTTGGTGTTGTTGTTTATGAACTATATTGAACTAAATAGTATTAATTCTGTAATTGACAATATATTTTCATGTTTTATTTTTTGAAACTTGGAAAATTCGATGCAGATTGTGTTTGATCACAGAATATTTGTTGATGGTGTTTGGGGAATCTTGGGAAGTTATATGTAATAAATACAATGGACTGGAGCCAGGCTTTTTCTTTTAAATCTAGTTGCTTACCATTGGTTAATCGCCTCGGTCTGATTCTTTTTTCCTGAATGTACTCGGTTTGTTACCCGTAAATACATGCTGAGGTTAGACTGGAAAAAGCTAAGTTAGAATGGAGGGTCGTGGAAATTATCTACCGACTGAGCTACGTCCGCTCGGTACGCGACAAACATATAATTCTTCACATGGATATAATCAATTTTGACTAATACGGGGCTTACTTGATATCAAGAGCATCTCGATGACAAAAGAATTGTTTGTAGTGGTTTCTGGGAGCCAGGCAGTCATAAATAATTTAATAATTTTCCGTATCACGATTACAAGTACAAAAGTAACTAACTTAATGTATAACTAATCAAATAGATTCCGCAAATATGTTCTGCAAATCATTAGAGCAATATCTGAATTTTATAGAGTTCATGTGAAGAATGTCACTGTTATCAACCGCCTTAGAAATGGCGCTGGAAATATGTTAATTACCGGTTTTTGTGTGGGGAAGTTGAAATTAATGCAACGAATCGAAAGGGTCCTTGTGAGGAACTAAAGATGAGCGTAGCTTGGAGAGCATTTTAGAGGTAACAAGTCCCATACGAGGTGCAACCTCCCCAAAAAAACGGAATCGTTTTCTGGTGCACGGACCCGTTGTACTACATGCTTTCGCCGTTAGATACCCTTCTGCATTCTGCCGACCGGCGTGTTCTGGTGAAGTCGTGGTGCCACACAATAATTTTTTGTTAAGGGACTTTCGCTTGTCCGTCGATTTTTGTGATGAGTGAAAAGTGGAAACAACATGAGGCTCAGGAATTCTGTTCTCTGTTACGAAAAATCATTGTAGTGCTTGAAACAGCTTACAAGAAAGATGATCAGGGGACCATAAATTTACGAGTGATTTTCCCCTTCAAGAATGGTGAATTGTCACTTGAAGACCAAGCTTGATCACGGCAACTTTCGACATCACGAGCGGATGAAAACATTGCCAGAATTTGTGGACTGATTTTGGAAGACTATCGCAAAACCATTGGCAAGCTTGTTGATTTGTCTGGTGTGTCCTGGAATTCCTGCCTACTGATTTTGAGCGGGGAATTGCAAATGAAAAACAGTTGGAGCAAAATTTGTGCCTCACTAGCACGCAAAACCTTGAGTGTGAAACAACTTGTAACAGAAAACAACACTATTTAGCTTTTCCATAGGCTATATTCACCCGACCTTGCTGAAAGTGACTTCGCTTTATTCCCCTAAAGAAGAAATCCTCAAAATAAAAACATTGAAGAAAAATGACGGAGCCATTAAAAGATATCACTTTAAAGAGTTTTAGGACTGCTTCGAAAAGAGAAATAACGTTTCGACAAATGATTGCATCAAATAGACAATACCCTTGAAAGAGATTCAATTTGTAGTGCAAAAAATAAATACGCATTTTTATTACAAAATTTCAGTTTATTTTGGGTATATAAACACCCGTATATAAACACTTTCTTACCTGGCATCTTGTTTATACTCACACACACTTACAATTCTAGCATGCATGGATATGCAATGGGGAAAAATAATAACATTCATATATTCTTCGTGGGGTACCGGGTTACATTGCTTCGTCCTAGCCAATATTTACAGCGAAGCTAGCCTATCTACAACCAATATATCAATACTCCAAATACACGGCATTCTCACAAATAATGAATACATTCTAGAACATATCAAGATCTTTCAACTCAGCTGAGCCGGGAATTGTTGTTCGTAAAAATCTATTAATTCGGGAAAGCAGAACGGGAAACATAAGTGATATCACTAGATTGAGTAGTAGCAATTTTTCTTAAAACTAATGTTCATTCATTGTTGTGACAAAATTGTCTTGTCTCCTCTGGACTGAATTTAAACGTTTCTAGAATCGTCGTTGTCACGAAAAACCGTGATAAGCCTTCATTTACCTAGAATCCGTGACACTATGTGTTAACTACATTTTTTCAGATTGCATAACAATGTGGCTAAGTTCGAAACTTAATAATAAACTTTGAAGACGCGAAATTTCAGAGTTGTTACCAAATTGGCAACAAAAGACTAATTCCAAAACAGAGATAAACTGTCACTTTTAAGTACCGAGTCGGTGGTAGCGTAACCTGAACTATTCGAAGTTGACTGATCAAAGTTCCAAATAACACTGAAGCTAACTAATCGAAGTTTCAAGAAAGACTGAAGAAGGATTGGTTTGATTTGAACATTTGTGCCTCCAATGATGCAATCGAAGTAACTGACTTTCTGGTGGAAATGGGTGGATGAAAGGATTATTAAGGATTATCTGTTAATTTAGGCATTTGGATTCTAACATGTTTGCAGATGAAATTCAATCAAAGCGGATAACGATACTCGAATAACATCCAATATCTTCGATTGATGACCAACAGTCGTGGGATGACAACTATTAAGATTTTATTTTAAGTGGATGCTCACATTAAATTAAAGACTATAAACGTGATCGAACAATGATTCATGGATCGGGTGTTGATATGTATTGAGTTCTGGTCAGTAAGCCACTTATTTACCGTTATCGCTGAATCATACTACAGGTGGTCAATATTCAATAACTTTCCTGGAAGATACGTGTATTCATGCTGACAGAATTGTGAATCGTTCTTATTACATCCTGCTGGTATCAAAACCGAACATCGATGATGGGAAACTGTGGAGTGAATAACATTCTATCTAAACCTGATATTGATCAGGTCAATATTGCAGAAGGACTTTTCGGGCATAACCCCATACCTCCGTTTATTGCGTTTTAACTAATCTACTACAAATTCAACTTTTAACTAAATTTTGAATAAAGTTTAACTTAGAAATTGAAAGACCTATAATTCCTTTTACAGTAGAAAGCTTAAAGCAGGAAGGAGCAAAGGTGTGTTAAATAGATAAAGAGCCTCTTGTGTAACTATAAATCAGTTATCTTAATTGTACTAACATTAATGATATTTAAACTTATCGTTACGATTGGCAATTGTATGCGCGTATAGTAATTAGTTACTATCAGCACACGAAGACCGTTTCTTAAATTCCATATTTATGCAACTATAAAGGATCTGCTATTCACATTATCGCCAAAGCGAAAGGATAGGTATAAATCACATTGTTAGTATATATATTTAACGGCTTATAAACTCTTGTGAAACCAACACTATTATAAGTTCGTATATTTATAGGTAGAATCAGAGACAGATTAATGTTTTTGCTGGAAAGTCGTTGCATCTTAAAATAACAGATAGACTGTAGACACATAAGTTAAAGGGAGCGCTCATTGAATTCCATAGAATTGGGTTTCGATCCCCAATGATCAGACTACAATAAGTGACATTGTTATCTTCTTTCAATGGTAAACAGGTATCTGTGCATTTGTATCCCTTGTACTCCAAGCATTATTCTAATGTGGGTCGGATGTTAAGTGATAGACCGCCGCAGCGCGGCAGTGGATGGAAAATTCACTTATATTTCTTTTTTCAAAGAGGCTAGCAGTCTTTTAGATACAGTATGCATATATTGTTTTGAAAATATCACATATATCCCTTGGCTTCTAGGGTCCTTATATTTTTTGCATATAATTGTAGTTGTTTGTTCTTCTTTATTGTAAGTGTCGCTATTTATTTGTAATGGGAATTAGTTTTTTCATTGCGTGAGTCCATAATTACGAGTAATAGCACGTGTATAACATGGAGCATTATTGTCTGTGAGTAATGTTATTTGGTAGGTAGCTTATACACCATGCATATTCGACACACACAGAGAGGCCGTAGCTCAATTAGTACAGAGTTGGCTTTCACCGAAACATCCAGATGTCAAAAATTCATCGTAATCAAACTTTGTATACCAATATAGTATCAGACAAAACTATTGTTTGTAGGACCAGCCGACCAGCAGGAAGGTCGTAAATGGTAATTCATGATTGAGGTCTGATATACGGAGAGTAATAGAAGCAATTCAGTAAACACTCTTTCGAATAAACTCTCGTTGAGTAAGCGGGAGAGAGTAAACTTACCATGGAAAAGGTCCGTGGTTCGAGCTCTGGGCATGACATTTATTTCGTACTTTTTCTGTAGTACATGTGAAAATCTTACGTTTTAAAACATGCTTTAGATATATAAAGTGATGTTTTTGTTTTGTAGTTTTTTGGTTTTTCATTTGCACCCTTCTTTTTCCTTATTTATTTAAAATCTACTAATTTACATAGTACAGTTGTATGTTCAAGTAAACAACAGATACAGTATGAAAATAAGAATAAATAAACGGTTGCATTACACTTATATAATAAATAATAATAATAATAATCTCTATATATAACAAGTTAAGTAATTATTTTATTATAGACAAAATCCAAACACCCCCGTATAAATTCAAATTATCTTGTATCTAGAGACGAGCATTTCTCGCTAATGCGATATGTGCGAAACGTTAAAAAAAATGCGAATATTTTTCAGGAAACTTCAAACTTTTCGTTTTAGAACCACAAATAACGTTTATATTCTCGCGAATGTTTGCTAAACTTGGTATTACTTGCAATAAAGGAAAACGAAAAAGTGGAATTCATGCTAATTATTGCTAATAATAACTACAAAACACATTTTCAATATTATTAACTTAAAATTCGTTGTATTTTACCGAAAACGTGCACGACGCTTTACATTTTTGCATTAATTTCTATATTTCAGTGAATACATTAGCTAGAATGTGCACCTAATAAAGGTATATCCTCATTTGTGTATTAGATACACATTACTACCAAAAATATACTATTTACAAGTACCATAATGTTTTTAAAAAAGGAACTAAATTTTAAAAAATGCTAAAATTCTGATAATTAATGCTACAAAATATCAAACTTGTTGCCACAAAGATTTGTCACTACTTATATCCAAAAGAAAGTGTCAAAGTCATAGGAACAAATGGAGACTACTAAGCGAATTCCGGAGCCTGCCAGCTTTAGAGTCAAAGTCATAGATTTTCCCACCAGAGTCCATGACTAATCCAACGGTTTATGGATCATCTCTATCGAACTCGTGGCTACTGAAATTTAGTAGGGGCACAAATCGAAAATACTAAACAATTAGAAAGGACCTGCAAGTTTCGGGATTAAAGTTATAGATTATTCCACAGTTTCAGGCCCTTACGATTTCAATAGTGTATGACTCATCTCTGTCGGACTTGTAGTTACTGAGATCTAGGAGGGGCGGAAGTAGAGAATACAATGAGATTCAAAAGGACCTACCAGTTTTAGAGTCCCATCCATAGTTTTTCACACCATTTCAGACCATAACAAATACAACAGTGTATATGCCATCCCTGTAGGACTTGTAGATACTGAGATGTAGGAGGGGCACAAATGGAGAAAAGTAAGCGGCTGGAAAGGACCTGTCAGTTTTAGAATCAAAAGATTATTTTACGGACTTAGGCCATTACGAATCCAACGATATATCGTTCATCTCTGTGTAGCTTGTAGTTACTGAGATCTAAGCGAGGATAAATAAATATGCAGATGGAGATACTAAGCGATTAGAAAGAACCTGCCAGCTTTAGAGTTTATGCGGTAGCTTATTCGATAATTTGAGATCATGACAAATCCAACGGTGTATGGCTCATCTCTGTCGAACTTGTAGTCACTGAGATCTAGGAGGGACGGACGGACAGACAGACAGTACAAACCGTATATTTTCTTACGAGTGTGCTAAAAATGAATGTCATTATGTTTGCTGCCGCATCACGCCAAAACAGCACGTGATTAGATAATGGTCCAACTTGAGATGTTATCATATTATTGTTAACCGGAAGTGATTGTATCGCAAAGGAATTAATAAAAACAGTAATTTCATTGTTATAACAATGCAATAAATACATTTTTCCATGTTTAAGTTAAAACAACAATTAGAAATATATATAAATAACAGACGGTAAAAGACCAGATGGGATGACTTTGTTACCCTGGAAGAGAGGCAAATCGTTAATTTGGGACTTCACTTGCTCAAACACTTTCGCTCCTTCCAACCTCCCTTTTTCCTCAATTCAGGGGGGAAATATAGCCAGTCGAAAAGAAGCGGAAAAAAAAAGAAAATATAATAATCTTGCACAGCAGTACCATTTCATACCCATTGCTATCGAATCCAGTGGTTCATGGGGAAAAGCCCACCAAACACAGAGTGCAGTTTGTTCGGTTGATACAGTGCTGGTTTTGGGTGTTTGGAATGTGGTAATGTGATGCAAACCAATGATGACGGCACCGCAAAGTATCGTGAAGAACCTACTTCTCATCGCAGGTTAACACTCTGTCCAGGAACCGATCCTACACCTAACGAGACGCAAAGAATCACCAGTATTTGCTCGTGTTACTTTTTCAGTCGCAGTCAACTCACGTGGGATTCGATGTCCTACTTTCTACGGTTTCCGAAGCTGGATGTTTTACAATTGTTTCCGCACCGCAATTGAATGCTTATACCAATACTCCACCGGTCTCAATAGCTGACTTGAGTGTGGCTTCTGGAGGTCCTGTACATGGTGATCGTACTGGATAAATTCATCAACGTCCTTAAATTAATTTAATCATCGTTGTATGCCCACCGATTGCAATGATTTTCATTTGTTCCCATCTTAAAGCCGAACAGCACACATCCCCATACATTGTGAAAAACTTCCCGAAATATTCCTGGAGAAAGTTAGGAAAACTAGCTTCCTCTAATTTTCCAGTAACGAGACTAATGAAAACAATAAATCATTCAGTTTATCAGGAATACTCGGAGTAAAAGAAACGATATAAGCCTGAAGTTAAATTTGAACACAGGTCGACTAAATATGTGTAGAGCGTTTTACCGACTGGACCACGCTACCGATCACAAGGAATAGCAGATCAAAAGAGTAGAGAATGTCAGAAATACTTTACCCGAAGACAAACTACGTTACTCCCACGACTTACGTCATGTTTTAAACACTTTTACCATTGTCACTAAACGATAAAAATACTCAATGAGAATATTCCACTTCTGTGAAAATAAACTATCAATATGACGGCAGCAACCACTTGATTAGTATTTAATCTTGTTAGTGTTTAATCTGATGAATTGTTACGCCATGAATCTGAATTCTCTGTCTACACTTGTCCGCAAATCTCACTACAACGGAAAACTAATACCTTACAATGACGTGAAATATATTAATCGGTGCTTACCTAGATTCCTGCCGGTAACAGTAAACACTGACATCTCTCAGAAACATTAGCGGAAATATCAAGGAAAGTTTTCAACATTTTTACCAGATTGTATCGTTATTTCGGTTCCCACATTGACGAGCTCTCTCTGATGTCCTCGTTTATTTGTGGTGATCACTACTAGCTACTTACAAGAGGAAGCAATCATGAACCCCTTATCTTCGTTTATTTGTCTCACCTTTGTTCGGCGGTGTGGGGAGCGAGTATAGACCTTTATTGGTTGCGTTTATAGTAACTTTCTGAGACATCGCACATACGTATGAATTACAGCTTGAAGTCCCTTTTACGCTGATATTCAAATTACAGATTGGACAAATAATTATCTCAAAACATTCATTCTCGACTTGCAATGAAAGTAACAACAATATCAATGTATAAACTTTATATACTAAAACTAGTATGAAATATCTAGCATTCAAATATTATAAACACAGACTGTTCACTCAATCTACACAAGTAGTAACATAATTTACAATGAATTATTTTCAGTGAAATCATCTTTTCTTTCCACATCATGATTTTTTGAATTTGTTACTGTTTTCATACAGGATGTTCTAATAGTGAACATATTGTACACAAGAATAGGGATTAATGACATTAAAACTCTCATCTATGTTTGAAGTTTTTGCGGTAACTTTAAAGTGTTAATATACAGTAAACAATCAAGAAATGGGGAGTTCAAGTTTTTGTGGAGTTCTGCTGCGGCCATAGTATAGCTCTGTTTTTTGTCTCGGGCGTTTTTCATTCTTAAAGGCCAGTACATGTGTAAAAGAAAGTTTCACTATTTATATGGTTCTCTAAGAAAATGTTATAGCACGATGTGATGTAATATTCGATGCAGAAATTTAAAAACTAATACGCATACCCCTACAAAATCCAGCTTTATCTAGGTATTGACTAGTAGATCTAAAAGAAAGCCGTTGCTTGTACGAAGAGCAATTTGTATTTCTTCACACCACAATCCTTTAGTGAAATTGCCATGGCTCCAAGTTGCTTTTGTTTCAATTTAGGGTGTTTTGTCCATGTTTATAAGTCTACAACTATCGGCCGAAATTGTAGCTACGACCTAAGCTTTTCATCAGTTGGAATGTTGATTTGAGTTTGAATTTATGTATGGTCTTTTCGCAAATTTGGATCAGGACTATGAAAAAACATAAGACATACAGCTGTAGAGAAGACATAGGCAAGCACTCTTTCATGATATGAGTGGGTAAGTTACTACCCCTGTACCAGGACCTATTAAGGGAACCATCCTGGTATTAGCATCGCAGAACTTACAAAAATGTCGAAAAACGTCAGTAACGATGATCAACGTGACAGGATTTTAACCTGTGCCCAGTTGCTGGTCCTTAAGGTACATAGCCATAGTAACCACTAGACCAAGGATAACTGGTTTAACGTTGTCTGTGAGGACACAAACATTGATCTAGGGCATGCAAATGATTGTAGAAAATACAATTTAATACAATAAATGTTCTTTCCATCTTCAGTATAACAGTAAAAGTAATGTTTGTTAGGAGAAAATCATAATTGCGCTCTCGTGAATCTACTTTTTCAGTTACGGTATAGTATCTGCCCTGACTGTTGGCAATGTTTTCACCGTAAATAACTGTTTATTTATTGCAGTGTGATCACTTAGAAGATCGTAATGTTTCCACGACAATTGGCCCCGCGAAAACTCGTTTCCTGACAACTTTCAGAAAACACGATAGACATTACAAGCTATCACACTACAAAATATCTTTGTCATTTGTTCAAGCAATGTTTTGAAGCTGTCTGCTTCCTAGGCCCGTAAGATAACCTGGTCCATCAGGTAACTTCAGCTCAATGCTTTTGATATTATCAGAGTTTATAAAAACGTTATGTACAGGAATAAACCATTGAGCTGAAGTCCTCATTAACAAAACTCAAAATGAAATTCAAGGAATTATCCAGATACAGGTGAAAGGGACATACCAAGTGTAATTACCCGATAAGATAATGGCTGCCATGCTCATTCATAATTACCATAAATTGAAGGGTATCCGTAAAAACCAGGAATGATCACTTTTCTAGTTTTGTTCTGACTCCTGTTACCATTCGAGAAGTACTACAGAGCAGTAGTATCAGCAACAGGAGAAAAGAAGGCCTATTAGCGAAAACATGCATATTAATGTACTGTTTCTAGAAAACAAATGTGCAGCTTAAAACTTGCTGTGCGAATTCGCAACTCAGTGTGCGAATTAACAGGGGGATTCCCGGGATTTCCTCCCCTGGCAAATAGTTTCCCACCCTGACAAATTTATTTTTCGTCCCTGCCAAGGATAAATTTCTCCCACCTAAAGGATATTTCGATCAAGATTAGATAGAAAATCGGAACATTTTTATTTGGCAGAAATTGAAACTATTTTTATGCAAGTGACAAGTTTATGTGAACTTTCACTACCAGCTACGAAGCCTATTTGGAGCCATTTCTTTGGTGATGTTTCTGAAGTAGCTTAATGTGATATTTAGTAGGCCTATGATTGGTTTGATTTAGTAATAACCTATTGGTAAATGGGAATCTCTCCCTCCGCTGGTCTAGTGGTTACCGTCGTTGACTGCTGGTCGTGGGGTCCCGGGTTCGATTCTCGGCTCTGCCAAAAGTGTTTTTTTCCAAAGCGAGAGGATCTTAAATGGTGCATGACAGGATCGTAATGCAATTGGGGAATTGCTGTGAATAAAAGACAGTGGTAATCACAGTTGGGAGCTTTGGCTCTCCCCTCTCAACACGTCTGGATAGCGTGCAAACAGTAGAATAACTCCTTCCTTCGGGAGAGGCCTCATCCACTAGTAGATTGAAT
>JAGDQP010001858.1:0-113974 GCA_022664845.1 Lepisma saccharinum
GGGACCAGAACGCTTTAGCACGCCGCAAATGGTGCCGCGACCATGCAACTTGGACCGTTGACGACTGGAAACGTGTGGTATGGTCGGATGAGTCACCATTCACCCTATTCCAAACCACGGGCCGTGTTTATGTGTGGAGAACGCCCAAAGAAGCGTATGATCTGCAGTGTCTCCGCCCAACTGTGAAACATGGCGGCGGCACGGTGATGCTGTGGGCCGCAATATCATGGTTTTCATTGGGTCCTGTGGTCACACTTCGCGGACGCATCACTGCCAACGATTATGTCGCAATTTTAGGAGACCACTTGCATCGTATGGTCCGGATGTTGTTCCCGGACAATGACGCCATATTCCAGGATGATAATGCACCCATTCACACAGCTGGAGTTGTTGCAGCGTGGTTTGAGGAACATCGGGATGAAGTTCAACACCTCCCCTGGCCCGCCCAATTCCAGATCTCAACATAATTGAACATCTGTGGTCCATCTTGGAAACACGACTCCGGCGACGATTTCCACCTCCATCCTCTCTCACAGAACTGGCCGATGCCCTGCACGAGGAATGGTGTAATATTCCACTTGCTACCATTCACGATCTCTATGCCTCCATCCCACGTCGCATCATGGCTGTTCTGAAGGCGAAAGGTGGCCCGACACCATATTAATCTGGTAAGTTGCACTTTCGTTCAGGTGTTTCCATTATTCTGATAAGCATCTGTATATGCGCATGTAAATTTTGGCCACTGGAGCGCAATTACTTTGGGAGATATCGAGCATCTAAAAGTCGAATTCTGTCTGTGGAAAGTGATGAAAAAGTGTGGAAACACCCTTATGTTCTTAAGTTGATGAAAGAAATGGGAAACAAATACGCAGAAATGGGTACTGGATGAAAGGCGCTAGCTGTTGGCGTGTATTTTCTTCATGGCCGCCATGTTGAAGTCCGCTATATTGAATATAGATTTATTTTCTTAAATGGGGAGTCGTGTAATGCGTCATTTTGGACTAAAATTTTACGAGAACTATGTTTCTGAAGTCAATTTTGCCGTAAATGTATTATTGTGAGAGATAAGGGTACATGCCACTTCTTCGAGGGTAATGATGCAATAGTCTGGAAACACCCATTTCGTTTCGAAATAACTGAAGAAATGAAACCCGTTATTGACTTCAGAAACATCTCGTAAAATTCTAGCACAAAATGACGTATTACACGACTCCCTTCCCATTGAAGAAATAAATCGATATTCAGTATGGCGACCATGAAGAAAATACCCTTTAATAGCTAGCGCTTTCCTCCCAGTACCCATTTCTGTGTATTAGTTTTCAATTTCTTTCATTTAAGAACATAAGGGTATTTCCACACTTGTTGCACTTTTCAGACAGAATTCGACTTTGAAATCCTCGATATCTCCCAAAGTAATTGCGGTCGAGTGATCCAATACCTAATGCACATATATGAAAAGTTTTGTGTGAATCAATGGACGTGTCTAGATTGGTATAAGCCATTTGAATAAGCTGAGTTTTAAAATAGGTAGGTAACACTGACGGGGACCAAACAGCATTGACCAATTGTCGAATAATCCTTATGATAAGTTTCGTGCAGATACAACCACCGTCTGGAAGTGGTTTTAAAAAATGTTCGAAAAGGGCTGGCAACACTGATAACTGGAACAATACCCGCCCGGAATACTTCTACGCGTAATGCACAAGTATGCAAAATTTGGTGTAAGTTAACCCTCTATTGCATATTGTTAAGAATTTGCAACACTGCGTAATATTCCGCATACTATGTTAATATGAATGATTTTTTTACTACATCCATACTGTGTTATTTCTACAACCTTCCTCTATTAAAATTGCATGATTGCACATCGCCAGTCAACTCTTGAGGGCTTTTGGTACTGCTTGAGTGCTAATGAACGTCACACGTGTGCTTGTTTTTACACGCTTTATATTAACTTGCTCTGTAATCATCTCTGGTACAAAATTGATTTTTAACTCACTTCCAATCATCCGATTTCTTTGAAATTTTGTACACTTGCTTGCTTCCGACGACAATACAATATTCAATCATTAGATATACGACAGAATAATCAAATTAACTGTAATTAATTAATTGGAAATTATCCTTAAATGCACGCAACGCCGCATCTATTGTGCGAATTTTGGGTTGCCTATCTCGCAGAGAGTTTAATATTCATCTATTATACAGAAAAAATAATCAAAACGGATATTTTTATATAAAAAACACGCTTTATTAAAAATGAACTAAAAGTAAAAAAAATAATAATAATAATCTTATGAATCGGAAAAATAAAAGCGTGAGTGGTCTTAGATATTGATTTTATAAGATAAGCGAGAGCACCCACGCTTTTCCGATTCATAAGATTAATTCAATTCTTTTTTTTTTTTTTTTACTTTTAGTCCATCTTAAAAAAAAACTTTTTCACTTAATTTTTTCACATACTTTTCTTTAATTCACAATTGTTCATTGTGTCCTCAAATCTCGCAACGTTAATTGCACTCATTTCCCGACATCATACAATGATGAATTTTTTCAAAGCAATGTAAGTCGGGTGACTACACAATATTCCATTGTTTCTTTCTTATATACAGGGTGGAGCCAACTGACACATTTCAAATCTGAATAGTGCGCCTCCGCGATGGCTTGTCGTGGTTGGCGGGAGGGGGAATGGTAAAGGGGGACGCCATGCGCCGCCGCGGTATGTCAGTTGCAATGGAGCGTTGGAACAGTTATTACAAAACAAATTTGGTCACGGACGTGCAGCGTGTCTATCGACGACAGTTTCATATTGGTCGGCATGGTCACGTACCGTCTCGCAATACCATATTGGCTTGGGTGAAGAAATTTGAAGAAACTGGTAGCGTGTTAGACGTGAAGTATGGAGCTCCACGAACGGTGCGGACGCCAGAGAACCTGCAGACAATGAGGGAAGCTTTTCAACGCAGTCCTCGCCGTTCGGCGCGCCAGCAATCTCGCATTTTAGGCTTTACGAGAAGAGGTTTATATCGAATGCTGAGAGAGATAAAATTTCACCCTTGCAAACTGCAAATTGTGCATAAATTAACGAAAGAGACAAGGAAGCAAGACTTGCTTTCTGCACCACCATGAGTAATTTGTTACGGGAAAACCCAGACATTCTGTATATTTTGGTAATGGGCGATGAAGCACATTTTCACGTTTCTGGCTGGGTCAACGAACAGAACACGCGCTACTGGTCACCAGTGAACCCTAAAGAACTGCATGAAAAGCCCTTGCACTCTCCTAAAGTGACGGTGTGTTGTGGAATCGGTGCTTTCGGAATTGTAGGTCCGTATTTCTTTGAGGATGACAATGAACAAACAGTGATCGTTGATTCAGAACGTTATGTGACTATGTTGGAAGTCTTTGGAACAAAAGTTACGATAGCTTGGAATTGACCCTAAAAACCTATATTTCCAGCAGAATGGAGCAACAGCCCACACCGCGCGAAAAAATATGGATGTAGTGCGTAGAATGTTCGGAACTGTTATCTCTGGTTTCGGCGACATCGCTTGGCCAGCTCGGTCGCCCGATCTCAGTGTACCCGACTTTTTCCTGTGGGGGTTCCTGAAAGATCTTATGTACCAGAGGCATATCACGAGTAGTCAAGAACTCAAGCAAGCCATTAGTGACGAAGTTGCAGACATTGATGAGGACCTACGGAGGCGCGTGTAAGACAACTTTAAGAAACGTTTGCAACAATGCATTGATGTAAACGGAGGCCATCTGTTTGATGGTTTTCAAAAAGTAACCTTGTAATCGGTGGTAAATAAATGGCATACTTTTAAAGACACATTTACTCTTTTTCCCTGCTTTCGTATGACTAGCTGCAAAATGTCAGTCGGCTCCGCCCCACCCTATATATATATATATATATATATATATATATATATACACGGAGAGCTCCTGCGTAGCCTAGTCGGTAGCGCGCTCGACTTCAATGCGAGCGGTCCCGGGTTCGATTCCCGATGGGGGCTCAAATATTTCGGTGTTGACCCAGCATCGTGAGGACAATTGGGGAGCTCCTGTGAATAAAAGACAGTGGCGATCACAGTGAGAGCTTCGGCTCTCCTCTCCCAACCCGTCTGGTCAGCGTGGGAGCAGTAGACCAACTCCTCCCTTCGGGGAGAGGCCTCATCCACTAGTGGATTGAATATGGCTGTGATTTATTATATACACGGTATATATTAAAAGCATATTAAATGTTTTAGTAAGAACTTCTTTGTTCTGCAAGCAGTGAAACACAACACCGTTGCGGGCTAGTATGAATTTTAAAATACTTACTTTAGGATTTTCGTGACAAGATCAGCTTGAGAAAACCGAAATATATATAAACTTTTTTAAAACATACTTAAACAATTCGTACTAAAAAAAATGACTAAAAAAAAGCATGGGGGCGTGCCAATTGAAAAAAAATATGAAGTGATTGTACATGACAGTGTGCAACCCATGCTTTTCTTTTTAGTCATACATAAACAAAATTATTTTGTTTTTAATTTTTAGGTCGAATTGTTTAAAGTATGTTTTCAAAAAGCTTTTCTTTTTTTAGATTGTGTAGTTGTAGGTATGTTGTGATATGATTTTTCTAAATTTTGACCGTTTAGGCAAAAATAAAATTATAAAACAACGAAATATAACATCTAATTACTGTGAAAAAAAAAATCGGCAATTATTTGAAGTAAAAAATGTACAGTATTTTCTCTGAATGCTTCGTTACTTTTTACACCACCATGTACTCACGGAAGAAGTTCTCTCTTTGTTCACAAAAATATGGAACAAAGACGTTCTGTGGAAAGAACCGGGAAAAAGCATTACAATAATGGGCATACCGTGCGATAATGCAGTGATACTCCGTGCCATGTACCACTACACTTTACTTTCAAGATGCCCCACAGAAGAAATCTGGGAAGTGAAAGATCAGGAACCTGAGTGACTGCAGTCCCTTCGAGACGACACCATCACAGAAAAAATAATACTCTTTGGATTGTGACACACTGCTCCATTATCTTTATGGTCTTTAGGATTCTCAGGCTCAGGCCGAGATACGATGAGGAAGAGAATGTTGAAAGGTAGTTGGCCAGGGCCTAGTAAGGAGAGACAATCCCGGCATTTGCCTGGTATGACCGAGGAAATCCTCAGGGTGGACGGCCGCTGAGATCGTTCTAAGCCCACGATCTACCAACTGAGCTACAACTGTTCGTTTCGACGCATTATATATGAATGTCAAGTCTTTTTCACCTTATTACAAGCACGGTCACTATCCCGGACTGAACCGAAGATGCCTAAAGACCTAAAATTCAAATTCCCACCCTGCTGTTCTGTTCAGACAACGTCAAATTCACGCGTAATGAACTAATTTCCACAATCCACTTATGTGGGCGGAAGCGAATCCTCATGGACATGTGGAAAGTCGTTATCATAAGTAATTCTCTTAATCTGGGCAAGAGTGGGGGGGGGGGATTGGACCTTGGACCATACATATTACCCTAGGCAGTAACCGGCTATATTTACTACAGGTTTCTACCTGAGGAATTGGCCGTGCTGATGGGATATTCCTCTGGCTGATCGTTCCAAACTGTACTTCAAGCGTGACAGCGCACCACCTCATTTTCACCGTGTCCTCAGACTACTCAATAGCAAGTTTTAAGGAAGGTGGATCTGACGCGATGGAGCATTTGGCATGGCCCCTACGTACCCCTGACTTAAACCCATCAACCTTTTATCTGTTGGGTCATCTCAAGAATACTGTCTACACAATTTCGGCACCAGATGAGCATGTTCTGCGCCAACGCATTATTGTTTGCTTCATGCTATTTAAGAAAATAAACAAGGTCACTAATAGTGTCTTCACTACGAAATGACATCCTACAATACTGACACTTCCTAGATATACAAGATGATGTACAAAAACTTTCAACTCCGTTTATTTCGTAATCGAGTTTACTTAAAAAAAACGTCGACGTTAAGGAGGACGAATTATTGCGATAAATTTTAATTCTCTGTGGTCTAGTGGTCAAGTACCTTAAATGGCCTGTATGGCACAAACGAGGGACGGATGATAAGTTCGCGGTCTGAGGTACTTAGCAATGATTCTTATACTCATTACTAATAGCACTAATTGCAGCACTCTTTGGTAATATATCACCTCATTTCAATAATAATCTCATTACGTTATCTGTGGAAGGACAAACATCAGCCGAATCCGAAAATTCTTGCAATTTTGAGAACCGCGCAGTGATAAAATGCCTTGTTAAGAAAGGAAAATCGCGTAAAAAATTATTTAAAAACATGTCGACAACCGTAAAGGATTCTGTTCCTTGGTATAACATGGTAAAGAAATGGGCTCGACTATTTCAACAAGGGCGAGAAACCAGTGAAGATGACTCCCGCCTAGGGCATTCTGTGGGAGTGATTACTAAGGAAAACACCGGAAAATTAGTAATGGCCGACAGAAGAAGAATATTGTAGCAGATAGCAGAAGACTTGCAAATTAGTAAAGAATGGGTCGGAGAAATTTGGCCCCAACATTTAAACATAAAAAAATAGCGCGCGCTGGGTACCAAAAATGCTTACGCCGCTCGACAAGTGACGACTGGAGAGTTGTAAAGATTTTTTGGAATTGCTCGGAGACAATCTCGACAAAAGTTGCACCCGAATCGTAACTGTAGATGAGACTTGGATTCGCCAATATGATCCAGAGTCGAAACAGGAGTCTATGCACTGGAACCTTTAAACGCCGATTGAAGCAACTGCTGCGTCAGCGTTTTAAACCTCAAAAGCTCAGCCCCTAATTAACCTAGAAAGATGATCTTGGTATCAATGTATTCCTGAAGGATCATTGCAGTTATGCATTTTATGTACGTGAGGGGTTGCCACGGCTGAGAGGGGGAGGGTAAACTTCGTGTTTTCATCAGTTTTTTGGGGGGCATCCCCCTTGGGGATACACTCATAACAATTGGTATGGGAAGCGATTAAGTAGTCCACTACTTGGTAATATCCTTGTGTATACTTGTTGCATATATGGGGGAGGAGAGGGGGTCAAAGTTGGCCAAGTTTTCGAGTCTCAATTTGTTTTCGCAAATTACAAATATTTTCAGGATTGTTCCATATAAGACAAGATACAGTATCTTTTCACTGAATTGGTCTAGAAACACAATTCCTGTCGCTCTATGTTCTACGGACAATAATGAAAAAAAATAATCCGCATATAACGTGATACTGTGGTGATGGTGGGGTGGTAGGTGTGTCAAATTCGATGAATTTTTCTTCTACGCATATATATTTATTAGAAAATAAGTCCTACATAAAATGAACACATTATTCTTTCCTTTTTAGTAAAACACGAGAACTATTTTCTCAAGACACACATTCACAATAATTTCTTGTAGGAAAAAAAATGCTTCCTTTCCAACCCTACATTCTAAATGCCAGGCTAACGTAAAAATAGAATGCCAGCGAGCACGTCATTATTAACTGGAGTTCAAGTGGTTGTTGGCAAGTGGGAAAGACAGAGGTTTTATTGCCGAGGGCGAAGTACGAATGACAAATCATAAGTAGTTTCGTCAACCTACCCCTTCCTTCAAGTACTCCACGATAAAGCTTTCAGGCCGTGCTTCCTTTTATTCAGTCATCTGAGAAGTGTTTTTCTTCAAGTCCAGTGGTTGATACTTTGGTGTGATGAAACGTGTGTATAGAATCAACCTGTGCTCTCGACCAGTCAAGTCTCAGTCTGGGTGAGGGCTGAAGGTCCTTTCAGACAGCGAGTGTCAATTGTTGCAATTTGGTGGGACAGTTGGAGTGGCTGTAAGAAATCTTATGGGCACAAGCGCCCTCGGGTCCTTGTTGCTCTTGACTCAGGTGCTAGATACTGTGGTGCAGGAAACAAACCAGTATTATTTTGCTTTCTGTGAAAGGGCTGGGTCGATTTGGGAGAACGCAAACCTAATGTGACTATCCACGAAATTTATCCTTTTTGTTGGCAATACTTATACACATGGGACATGAAATCAAACCGACGTTCAGACACTATTGGTCAACTGATGAAGTCTATCACCAGTCATGATTTGGTAACACCATGCCTCGTGATAGATTTCTTCACATTCTTTGCTTCCTTCATTTCGAAAACAATCGGAAAGCTCCAGATCGCAACAGTCCCAATTATGATAAGCTATGGAAGTTTCGAAGGGTCCTTGATTTGCTCAATGCTTCATTCAAGAAAGTTTTCAGACCAACTGAAAAACTTTCCCTAGATGAAGTGATTGTGCAATTCAAAGATAGTGTCGGCTTCAAACAGTATATTCCGAAAAAGCACAAGGGATTTGGGATAAAATTATTCGAAGTTGTTGTGACAACGTATATACTTGGAATATGCTTACATACTTGGGAAAGATACACGATTTGGATACTTCCGAGAGGACTGTGACAGAAGCCATAGTTCACAAATTTGTAGAGGAGTTGTCCATATTCCCTAAATTGTTGCTGCGGTACGGTTGAACCTCGGAGTAAGAATATGCCACGTGATAAAGGTGATGTGGATGAATACGTTAGATGTGATCTGACCGCAGTACGGTGGAAGGATAAGCGTGATGTTCATTATCACAAACATGCATCCTGCACCACAAATCGGGCAATTCCCAACCGCAGATGGAGATACCCCTAGGCCTGATATAATACAGGATTGCAAACTGCATATGGGATATGTCGATCTGGCGGATTGGATGCCCAATTCATACTCTGCAGCAAAGCACGAAGAACCAGGAAGTAGCCGACGAACTTGTTTATCTCGTCAACGTCGTTTTGTAGAAAAATTTTCTGTGGTATGTTCCAACGCTCCATTAACCCATTTGAAGTTTCGGGAGCAGGTCGTGCGTGGATTGATTGTGCTCGCGAAATAGAGGGTACCCACTAGCGAATTTGTCCCAGGACGCGGTTCTGTACGTAGAAACAATCCACCCAGGGACATATTGGAACACATTCCAAATAATCTTCGAAAAGATACCTGGATGTTTTGTACTGGCTGCAATGTCGCACTCTGCGTCCCAGACTACTTTCGTCAGTTTCATAGGAATCAGTAGTGGTAAGTACATTTTTCTGGTATGAGTTTCGTTTTAAATTTTTATATCATTTTGTATTGCATCAATGAGAGTCTACGATTTCGTTCAAATTGCTGGCCCTGTATAAAGGTTAACAAAGGAGAAAAGACACCAAAGAAATTCAAGGTGAAAAAGTCGGCTTCGAAGCTTATGGGGACTGTTTTTTGGGAACAGCGAAGGTGTTTTGCTGATCGATTATCTTCCAAAGGGGATTACGATGAATGGGCAATATTACTCAAATTTATTGACTGAAGTTCGTGAGGCAGTCTTACAGAGGCGACGTAAGAAACAGCTGCGGATAGCTGTTTTTGCAGGACAATGTACCGGTTCACACGGAGCGAGTTTCAAGTCAGGTCTTAAAAGATACAAGTTTTAGAGAAATACCACAAAACCTACAGCCCAGACCTGGTTCCAAGAGACTATTTTTTTTCCAATCTGAAAAAGGAGTTACGAGGCAGGAAATCTGAAGATGAGAACGAAATCAAGGTGGCTGTGGAAATCTATTTTGGAAGCAAATAAAAAAAAAAATTTAAAAAAATCGGTGGTATTGAAAGCATTATGCCCGATGTAAGAAATACATTTCACTCGAGGGAGATTATATTGAGAAATATATATTTTAACTGCAACTTTTATTTTATATTTTTCCTATATTGAGAGAGGAAAGTAACTGCAACTGCCTTAAGCCGCGGCCTTATTATCCGTCCCTTGTAATTTGAAAAAATGATTTGAAATGTCCGACGATCGAGCCTTACACAAAAAAATTAGAACATTACTTATATTCCTATTCACAATTTCTTCCGACTGAAATATCGATTTTGCCCCTGATTAGCAGTTACTTTCCTCTCTCAATATAGGAGAACGTTCGTCAGCATAAGAATCGACTTTGGCAAGTGTGGTGCACATCTTCAAACTCATGCATCCAGATGATCTGGCAGGATGGCATGTAATAGGATGCTCTCTACAAACGATTTCGGCATATACAAAGTTCGTATTTTTAATTTTTGAATAGGTGATTTTACACTTACTTTGTGGTCATTACTTGGTCATGATATGGTCATTTTAAACTAGAACGAGCAGCAAAACTTTTGAAAATCCCTTTCATTTCTATTATATGGTGTGTTTTTTTATCCGCTGTCGCCTACAAATCATTTTAATGGTTTGTCATACTGATGAAATTTTGCCTATATTCTGAGCTGCAGAACATGAGCGAAATAGATTGGCTTACTTTCTTTTCGTCTCAAAAACGCTGTAACTTTCTCTTTTCACTTTTTAAAAATAAAAACTATTATTTAATAATGCTTTAGGAATTGTACGGTGACATTCAATTATAGTCATAATACCGATAGAAATATAATGAATTTTGTAAATAGCAAGGGAAGTCTAAATAAATCAGGACATCTGAATGACTCAATTCATTATATTGATTTACATTATTATTTGTTTTGCCAATTCTCAAAATTTATCCGTTAGTTTTAATAGATGAAACCTAGGAAGTCATCCACTCTATTAGGTGTGTCCGATTGAGTTTCTGACAGCATACATAATAATTACCAGCAGTTTAAGACTTCATAATCAAACCGAAAACTAACTTTATAACTTGTATGACCTGACGTATTATATTGCTTACAGCACCCATAGTCTATAAAATTACAGGTGGACATCTGGTAACTACAGGTGCATTTTCTAACATAATGCATAATATTTTTTAACTACACCTGAAAATAAAAGCTACTGCAACTTCACTGGAATGAATAAACCTGAAGGCCATAAATAAAAATTTAAATTTAACTTCAATGGAACATGCTAAATCGATGAAGCATTCCGCAGTGTTGTCAGGTTCCTGTCGCAATATTTCCCTCCAAATACTGAAACTTTTCCCGTCTGCTAAGTTTACTTTTAAAATTACTGAAAATTAAAGTGCCAAAAAGATTCAACGAAATTTCCCGATTTTTTGTATTTTCCCCCTTCATGTGACCCAAATATTCCAGTTTTTCGGACAATTTTCCTCCACCTGATAACTTTACGCAGTCCACGAAAACATGATGCAATTATCGGCGTTGCAAACTTACTTTACATAATTTATTATACAATGAACTGTGTAAATAATCATTATTTGAAGAAACTATTAATATTAAACGATAGATCCAAAGCCTGTCACTGCTTGCAATTACGATATGTTAAAGTGTATAATTGTGTTCAAATTCATGTGCTTTAGAACCAACTGAAGACTGCATTTTAAGACAATAAGTCAGTTAAATCGGGCAACCTTGCACTCATATTATTAATAAAAAAATAATTTATATATTGTTGAAAAGGTTGTTTCAAATGAAATCATAATCAGATTTCTACATTAATTCGGGGCAAAATGGTGACTACTTACATTAATGATACGGCCAAGGAAGCGGCGACAATATTCTGAAGGTTAATGTTTGTTCAGAATATTCTAAAATATTTGGTATGAATATTTGTTTCAATTTGACTCTAAACTTTGTAAATCTGTAAATAGCCAAGTTTTACCACCACGCACATTATTTGTTATTCTTATCGTGTAGTAGTCTAACCTGGAAATCCCTTCAAAAAATATCATATACCTACGAAGCAATAGAGGCCATCACAAGTAATGAACTTATTTTGTTCAAAAAGTAATGCCCCTTTGTTTTTTTGTTTTTTTTTTCATTTTATATGTAAGCTATGAAGGAAAAAATTTTGATCCTGTAAGTTGCATATACGTTCGTTATTTCATGGTCATCCAAAAGGCGATTCCGTTGTAGCAGGCAGTGACAATGGTGACAGTGCGCGACACTCGTTACAAGAAGCTAGCCGCCATTGAATTTCTAAAGGACGAAAACAAAGGGTAGTGAACATCCACAGGCGACTGCGTTATATTTACGGAAATGCTGAAGTCGATAGGAGCACAGTTGGACCCTGGGCTAAGCGAATCAAAACAGTCGAAACGATAGGACTTCCCCCGATTGGCGCGCTCGTCCACAGCCGTTAACCCTAACACGTTGCAACATGCAGAGGACATTATTCCTGGCGCCAGCGAACTATCACTGAGGTCTAATAGGGAACTCGGTGACGCCTTACTTCATGACAATACCCGCCCACACAAAAGCTTGAACATAGGGAAACAATCACTAAACTTGATTAGACTGTGCTGCCCACCCTCTACAATCACCTCAGACTTACTTCCACTTTTTTTTTTTTTTTTTTTTGCCAATGAAGGACATTACGTGGAACAAGATTTGAAGATGACGAAAGCGTTGCTCGAGCTGTCAAGTGGCTACAGAAACAAGATTGAGACAAAAACTAGTACACTGAAAATCAAAGTATACTTAAAGTGCACAATGTTCCAGTTTTACCACGCTTTTAGTGCATGATATATGGACTTTTCATGAAATTAATATCAACTACACCACATCTGTAGTGCACAACTTATGAATTTTTGGCGTGCTGATATCAAATTCACACAAAAAGTTAATAGTGGCAAATGTATTAAAAGTGATCCGAAAATTTACTGCAAATAATGTCAACTTCGGTAAATATGAACGTAATATGTGCAAAATACGCACTAAAAGTAAGAAGCTATTAAAAAGGCACATTGAGCACACAAAAAGTCTATTTTCAGTAGGTTCACATAAAGTTCATTTTAGGTGAAGTTTTTGTATGTTTTTTGTGCCATGAAGTTTCAGTGTACAGGAGGGGCATACATGACCTCATTTAGTGATGGCTTTCAAATTAATTAACCTAACTTTAATATTTTAAAATTGTGAGCATTTAAGTCAATGTTGTAAATTATTTGTTTATTCGAATTGCATGGCTTCCTATAAAAGAGATTGACAAATATTATAGGCCTATTCAGAATGCATGATTCATGAGACTTGAATGACGAATTTATGATAGTAGGGACTTTTTTACTCATTCGAAAGGGTGAAAGACTGGACACTGGGTATCGGTTTGGCACGTTGGTGAGCCACCTTGTGATTGCGTTCAGACATAATCAGTAACCGAAAACGGAACGTCGCAGGTCTGAGCAGCAACCGTGGTGCCTTTAGTCGTAATTACGAGGAGATTCAGGATTTACGAATCGGAGGACCTAAAGTCTCTAAAATAGTAGAATTTAAGAAAGGGAAATGAACCCAAGAACCATCATATTTTCCTCCTGGGTGCCCATACAGGCTGTTGAGAGACCCCGAACTGTTACAATTGGTTTTATTGTACCCGAACGGCGAAATTTCTATATTATTACAAGGATGCCACCTCTACATTTGTTGTCTCATTGATGAGTAGTGCATAAACTTCTACTGTATGTATCCCACATGTACACATGATTTCTCTAAGTGGCTGAGTTTACACAGTTTGCTAACTATCCAGGACTATCTTCGTATGTTTTATTATGTAAACTATATATGCATTATGTCTACAAGTACCAGGTTATTATATAGAACAGTAGATCTAGTGTGTATGGATGTGCAAATCTTCCACAAAGCTGGTTCCTGTGGACTCCCATTAGTGGATTTCGGTACGAGTTTATCGATATTCCTTTAAAATCTGGTTTTCAAATTCATTTGTTTCTCTGATTGGTTAGTTTTTAAATGCTTAATGTTCCAGTCATCCTCCTCTTCCGTCCCAGCTCTCTGCTGCTTGACCTCTGGTTCATTCTTTGTGGTTTAATTTTCCTTTTTGGGAATGAGGTCTTCTATTATTCTGCCGGTTTGTTTGATTATATCCAACTTTACTTAATCCTGTGATGTTATGCGACACTTGATTAACTTTATGGTTTTCATTTGTTTTCTCTACTTGTCTTTTATCTCGAGGGTATACTCATAGGTTTTGGTCCTCAAAACGGCCGTTTTCTTGTTTGTTAGGCTCAGCTCTCTCTCTTTGCTTCTGTACTCTGGCATACTGTTAACCCAATTTCACTCTGGTGGGTTCTTTGTTAATTAAATCTTGTACATCATGTTATTTTGTGTGAAGGCTGCTTGTGTTAGATACTATTTCAAGTCCCACGGTTTCTTTATATGGCCATATGGGATTAGTGACTGATGGGAATTGTGGCATCTCCATCCATCAGTTCTGTGCAATATTCTCACTTGATTTCCTCCCAGGAGTTTTGAATTACTTTGCTCAGTTTGTTCTCATAGTATGGGTAGTTCGACTGCAATAGCTCTTGCTTTCATATTTTCTCTTTTCCGGGTTTTGGCCCCCTAGTTCCAAAAGCTTGTTTAATATAGTTTGGACCATTCTCTTGTATCATCTAGCAATAAATGCTCTTCCCAATTTTTAAAATGTCCTTAGTTTCTGTTCATTGTGTATAATTATTTTCAGACGTAACCTTTGCCTATAATCAGTGCATTTCTTTTAGGCCAGTTCGATGTGCTGAGTGTTCGTCCGTTTTTTTTTCTCTGTATCCAGAATTGAACTTATTTTAAGGCCTTTACGCATCTGAGGCTCAGGCAGACTTTTCCAAACAAATTGACCAGCTCCGACGCCATCTTGTTCCAATCTCACGTGTTCCCACTGTAAATACAACGGCCAACCACCGTTTGCCAGGTCCTAGCGTGATACAGTGGTAGGACGTTGGCTTACTTCATAAAAAAAATTGTTCGAATCCCGGCGGGGTCAAGATTTTTCTTCCTTTTCTTACAAAATATATTTTTATATGTTCATATTTATTATTAACAATTGCTTTTTTGCATTTTTCGTTCATTATCTTAAATTTGTGACCAATAGAACGTGGAGGTTAGGTAAGGTGCAGTCATGCATCTTTAGATTTTTCACTCTCGGAGCCGGTCAATTAGCGAGTGAAAAAAATGCGAGGCTCAGGTCGATATAGGGTTTGGAAAGGATTGTGGAAGGTAGACGGACAAGGCCTACCGGCATTTGCTGGTGTGACAGGAAAAACCTGTCAGGATCGATAGGTCCCAGAATCTTCGGAATGCTTTTGTATCTAGAAAATTTATCTTAGTTTCGCTCGATTCAAGTTGTTCTGCAATCTTCTGTAAATTGTCTATGTAATATAGTAGTTATTTCGTTCCAGGAAATATTCCTACATCATAGCAAACATATTTATATTCAAGTGTAGGTTTTACATGGTCTTTATCAGTCACTCCAAGTTCAGATTACAGAAACAGGTGCTACAGAAGCCGTGCCTTGTTTGTGAAGGACTCTCTTCTTGATAAAATTATTGTAATTATACATGAGAATTTCCGGGCTTCTGTTCACAAGCGATTGGGCTGGCGGCTCCAATCCTTCCTCCGTGCAGGTTGCAGTTAGCCACTCATTCCTGAACTTACAGTAATTTGAAACTAGTTCTACGACCTTGTATTTTCTATACTCGGATATAATATTTTATATCTGTAGCATATCTTTTGGATGAATTTTTAAATTTTCTACAGAAAATCTGGTGTTATTAAGCATTCCGGTGGAGTAGGTAAAATTACATGAAAAAATTATTTATCCAAATATCTTGTTTGGCTGTTGCATGCAGAGGTTATAGATCTCCCCGACGGCAGCAGTCTCCGGATTTGGTTGTTTGTGAACCTTTAGACGCGGTAACATCTCGGAAATTTTTCATTAGGATTGATTAGTCGACTTCTGTGTAATTGTTTTAATGGTCCAATGTGTACAAGTAGGTTTTCAAACAGATTAATTTATTTTATTTCGTTCTCATTAATATTCTATATTTTTAATCGGCTTCCCGATTGGGTTGACCTCATAATTTCGCTTATTTCTTCACTGTTTTCTTGTCCAATCTTCATATGTCCTGTACGTCGTTTAGCTCCGGCAAGTTCGTGTCGTTTAAAGGGAAACCTATAAACTTATACAGAAATCCACGGATGGAAACCACAGCAACTTTGTTAAAGATATGCACCTCCTTATTTATATATATATATATATATATATATATATATATATATATAATGGTTGTACTTAATTCATAGTATGCTCACCTGAGAATCCAGGTCATGTACTCGAGACCATAGCCTTCCATAGTGAAGATGTTTGCGTTCACACAATGCAAGCACTGATTTTACCTTGAATAATAGTCAGGATCCCAGCGGCCGACCATCCTGACTGAGGTTTTTCCAGCGTTCTTCCTCAGTCACACCAGGCAAATGCCCGGATGGCACCTTCCCGAATCCTTTCCCATCCCCTATCCCGGCCTAAGCCTTAGATGCCTAAAGACCTTAAACATTCAAATACAAGAGCCAGGACCGCTTTCTTCCAGTCTCTTCCATGGACATGGCAACGGTGCCTAAACGAGGCTGCGTGATCAGTCGGGACTTGAATGTATTCACGAGTAAAGGCAAGGGAATCTGAAGGCATTGCTAAATTGTTCCAGTACTGTACACTTGTCAGTTCCAGCTTTTCTGTTATAAATAGCTATTGGAGTTCCTGTGGTTTCATAGGCAGTCGTAATGTAATATTAGTTTGACAGTAACAGTAAGCGTGATTATGTGTATTAGAAAGTTCATATATTGAGCGAAGTTTATGTAATTGAATTTCATTCAAGGCCTTTAGGCAATTTTGGTTCCAATCGAATAGATGACGATGGGAGAATTGGTGGAATACAGAAAGTAGGAAAAGACAGAACCTTGAGGAAACTCACGCACACCACAAACTTCATATGGCACGTACCGGGACCGAAACGCACATCACACCCCAGTGGTGAGCGCTCTATCACTGAGCCACCTTCGTCCCTTTGTAAATTTGTAGTATGTAACAAGGAAATGCTTCTTAAGACTATTCTGGATTTTTTAATTTTAAGGACTAAAGAAAGGCTGCATAAATAACGAATGTGGAGTCCATTTAACCTACAAAGAGGAAGGGGTGGGTGTAATGTTTCGTTTTTCCATCCCTGAGAATAGAAGCCTAACCTGACCACCATCCTGCCCTATCTAACTCGGCATTATATGTCCGTCGATCATATACAATCCGAAGCGCGTTCAAATACCTATAAAAGAACACGGAATCACTTTTTAATATCAGCTTTCAGGTGTGTCGTCTTAAAAAGAAAAATAAGGGAAGTTGACCTGCACGGTGATAGAATCGTCATGTTTAAAAGCCTATAAAAGTATAAGAGAAATTATTAAAAATATCAACTATTTTTAACAAAAATTATCAAACAATTAGGCCTACGCAGTCCGACGAAGTCAGCAGTTTTTTACAGCACACTATTGTGACTTGTCACGTAAAGGTAGTACTGAATCCACGGAAGTATCTGGAACATTGAAAGTAGTTCACGGTACTGGACCTAGCTCCTCGAGTCCTTGTAATATTGGCAAGGTAATGGACATGTCTGCATTGGTGTCAAGACTTCACGTACCTGCAGCCACATCCTAACTGAAACTAAAGTAAAGTTTACAAATTATTCTACCACACTGAACGTCCCTTACTTCCCTTGTAAGTAAAATGTCGCACTGTACTGAACACTTTACTTGAAAGTATGAAATACATAGTTTAATATTTCCCATAAAATTTCTCAATTTACGTAAAAACATTTGATTAAAAGAAGTGAGAGAAGGGATAAAGGGTCTAGGCCCTTTTTCCGCGGTTTGGGGGGACATTTTTTTTCTCTATATTTATTTGCATTTGTACATTGTTTAGTTTGATTTGACTCGAGTTTGTTACATTGTTAATTTACATTAATTCGTTTATTTAGTCTATTTGCTACTTTATTACTTGTGTTTTTATTACTGTTTATTTATAAAATTCCCCTTTCCCTTTTATTCTTTCAGTTACATATTTAATAGTCACACATCACCAGATATTGTTTATTATTTTAGTTTATTTTTTATCATTTTTATTTATTACACTAGCTAACTATTTTCGCTATTGCTTTTCTTTCTAGTTTATATATTTTTATAATATCCTCTATATTCATATTTTCATTTACAGCTGAATCTCTGCTACATATATATATATATATATATATATATATATATATAAATCACAGCCATATTCAATCCACTAGTGGATGAGGTCTCTCCCCGAAGGGAGGAGTTGGTCTACTGCTCCCACGCTGACCAGACGGGTTGAGAGAGGAGAGCGGAAGCTCTCACTGTGATCGCTACCTCTTTATTCAGGTAGCTCCCCAATTGGCCTCACGACGCTGGGTGGACGCCGCACAGGCAACACCATCTGGAGTACTGCAACGGTCACCCGTCCAAGCACTGACCAGACCCAGAGCTGCTTGACTTCGGTGATCTTACGGGAACCGGTATATATCTGGTGTAGTAAAAAGTAATCCATTATTTTTGCATGATATTGAAGGCTTGACTTACCATAGTTAGAATGATCCGATTTAGGTCACATATGCGCGGTTTTGTTCGATAACGTGTTGCCATTTGGAAGGTAATATCATGATGCCTCTCTCATAGAAGCCCTTGTCCCTATTGGCAAAAAATTGAGACAGTCGATTTTCACAAGCCTGTCTTGAAGCGAATTTTTCACCAGCAAACGTGTTCGCCATGGGCAGGAACAGATGGTAATCACTCGGTGCCAGGTCCGGACTATAAGGTGGATGCATAAGAACCTCCCAACCAAGCTCCCGGAGCTTCTGGCGAGTCACTATCGATGTGTGTGGCCTGGCGTTGTCCTGGTGGAACACAATGCCTCTCCTATTGGCCAAAGCTGGCCGCTTCTGGGCGATTGCTGCCTTCAGACGGTCCAATTGTTGACAGTATAGTTCCGAGTTAAGGGTTTGGCCGTAGGGGAGCAGCTCATAGTAGATAATTCCCTGCCAATCCCACCAAACACACAGAAAAACCTTCCTGGCCATCAATCCTGGCTTGGGCACCGTTTGCGCCGGCGCACCACGCTTCGACCACGACCGTTTTCGCGTGACGTTGTCGTAAGTGATCCACTTGTTGCGATTCGCAGATGGAAATTCGGTCCATGAGGTTTTTTTGCGTTAACTCGTGTGGCACCCATACATCAAGCTTCTTTGTGTATCCAGCCTTATGCAAATGGTTCCACACGGTTTTTTGTGCAATGTTTAGCTCTTGGGCAATCGAAACAGTGCTTACATGACGGTCGGACGCGACAATGTCCATGATTTTATCGACATTTTCGACACTTGGCCTTCCAGTGCGTGGTACATCTTTGACGTCAAAATTACCGGAACGGAATCGACGAAACCAAAATTGCGCGTGATTGGCTGTTACAGTATCAGGACCATAAACACTATTCACATTTGCAGCCACCTGGCTTGCGTTTTCGCCTTTATCGAAGAAAAACTGTAAAATATAGCGTATTTTCTCTTTGCTAGTGTCCATTTTGACGCGCGCTCACACAACACTGAGTCAACTTATCACAACTATCTGAACAGTGTTTGTAGTACGCAATCTCATCGTTTGAACGCTATCTCGTTGAACCCGATCGGACTTATACAACGCGAGCTACAGATCACTGAAGCCATCTATTGGCAAAATAATGGATTACTTTTTACTACACCAGATATATAAAGAATTACGATCCTACCAATGTATATATAAGAGTATTGTATTATAAAATTTCACATCAGCGAAATCCCAGTGGTATATCCCTACTCCTTTTAACTATTTATCGCTATTTCTAGCCCCTTTTCCTATCCTACTACTAATCTTTTCTAACAAACCTAGTCATAACCTAATTCTATCTCACTCTCACATTTACACTAGCGGGGAGAGGTCTTCTTCAGACGAGCTGGATCCCGGCGACTGGAACACATCCTCCAGATCGGGGCCCTCCTGGGACGCATCTCCTCTTCATTGCCTCCATCACACTTCCACACTGCACTTCACCACATTCACGACCGCATTTATTGCACACGCATTCCGAATTTTATTTATTCCGCCAATCCAGCGCCTCGGAGTTCCGATTGCCGTCCATACCATCGGTTGGATTATTTGATAAAACTATGCTTTCAGGGCCATCTTGGACAGTAATGATTTAGGCGCGTCTCAACTATAACTTCTGAAGTGTTAAAAAAAAAAACATGCCACAGCCGCGATTCGAACCCACAACCTAGGAAAACACTGCCTTAACGTCTCAGAAAACCACTTCCTCCACGTAGGAACTTTCTACAATCAAAAGATCTCTCTTATGAAAAAGAAAGGTACAAATATGCATGCAGAGAACTGTTAAATGTGTGATGCCAACATTGAGTCGATGGAACTAATGTACTACCATCTAGCGGTCAAATATCGAATGCTCTATTTGATCTCTCTCAGTATGAATTCTTTTTCTCCTTTCCTCAGGTGCCAACAGTGCTCGAAATGGGTTAGAAAAGGTAAGGGAACGGTTGCAGAAGTGGGCTGAAATGTTAATGATTCTATTGCACCTAGTGGCAGCGATTGACTATTGAAAGTGAAGGCAATGAGCTCCCATTAATACAAAGGTAGGGGTACGCCTAATCCAAATAAAAAAGTAAGGGCAGGATGAGCCTTCGAGCACTGGATGCCAATATAACTTCCAAGCGAAGATAGCGGCAGCGATGACATATTGAGGGAAACAAAAATCTCCTTCAAGTGAGTACAAAATCCTTATTTGATCATAAAAATCCTTACAATTATAAATTATTCATAAAAACCTTGTGGATTATACACTCAACACAGGACTACAAAATTTGTCAATATCGTTTATGGAAAGTCGTGCAATTCGAACAAGCAGTTACATATTAACGACACTGACTTAGACCTAACTATCCACAAAGACAAACTTATTTGAAAGAACATAGCTCACAATTTATGGAAGATCTTCCTCATTGCCATTCCAATACTATTTGTTGTCCTCCAAGTCCTAGGAGCGATTTTAGCATCCGCACTTCCTGACTGTGGCTTTCCCAGTTTTTCTTCATGTCATGCCATGCAAATACAAGCCGACTATCTCCTAATATTCTCTTACTTCCTTACCTTGACCCGACCCTGAGATGCCTAAAGGCCATGAATTAATTTAAATTGACAAGAGAGGCAACTGTTTGCGCAGTTTGTTTCGTTGTTTAGTTTTAATTAGTTAAAATTGAGAAAACGCATTTAAATGAAACGGGAGCTCACAAGAAAGAAGTTTCAGTTTATTTGAATAATGTGTTTAATAGCTCAAGCAATATGATGGACTTTTACCGGAAAAAATATACAGGAGTTCCGAAATTTGCGACCTTGATGTGTTGCCGCACGCTCCATAATATTGAAAACAGGCGCAATATATATATAGTTAAACGCTTGAAATGCATTTTACAGCAAACTATGCTATTACACAAAATTAATCTGCATAACATTCTCTACAAGAAAGGTTATTTCCAATTTTCTTCTAGGATGCACCGTTTAGGCGAGAGCGGTTTGTATTTATGCATTTTTCACTACAGTTCCCTACACTAACCGCAAAGGCCAAGCAACATGGAGCTGAAAATGGGCATACCTGGAAACATTACAAGAGTTTTGAAAATTGGTGGTTTCACACAGTTTCATGTACTGGGTAATATGCGGAATATGCAACCTTGGTGCGTTGACGCGCACTCCTCCATATTTTACAAATGGCGCCCGAAGTAAGTTCTTAACAATATTTCTTCAACAGTATTTCACGTTCTGAGTGACATACTGAATTTGCGACCTTGGTGCACTGCCGCTGGCTCCACCATGATGGCGCTGCACAACATGAAAAACTTGCGAGACATAACTTACAATTTAGTTTTTGTGAAACAGTGGTATTGCGCATTTGCGGTAAAACACATAAGAACAATGCCAGTGTGGAGGCCGATCGTCGCAAATTTCTATGGTATTTTAATCCAGCAAGGCATCGACAAGTTCCATCCGCCCATGCAATTTTTGTAGGTACGTGTATTTTGATGAATTTGATCGACTCTAAAACAGGCATCACAAGAACGACTGCACAGTACCGGTACAGAAGACAATAGAAAGACTAGTAGAGTTAGTGTTGTAAGAAATCCAGAATTTCATTCGGCGCCAGTCGTCATCTCTACGGCTGCATCAGTCAGGTGTGTACCGAATATTGATGCAAGATTTAAAGTTCCATCCCTACAAGTTGCACATCGACTAGCACCTTAAACCCAATGATCGCCTACAACGTAAATAATTTTGTGAGCGACTGACGCCTAAGGTGAACACGGATAACGATTTCATAAACAAGTGCAGGATCTCAGACGAAGATTACTTCCACCTCGTTAATACGTATAATTTTCATTCTACACATCTCTTGCACAGTATGTATATAATAAAATCCTCTGTACCACTCGTTGTCTTGATTAAATTTCTCTAATCTATTTATTACCTTCTCTATATCTCCATTCCAAAATTTTCCATCTTTTTTGAGACCTTTCTTGTCTAAACAAGATGACACAAAATATACGTTCTAACCACTCGAATTTACAAGTTTAGTCCATAAGAGAATATTTCCACTGGAGATACTGAAAAAGAGAGATTGTCGAAACTCTATTTCGGACGCCATTTGTGAAATATGGACGAGCCAGCGGCAGTGCACCAAGGTAGCCAATTCGGTACATTACTCAGTACATGAAACTGTATCAAATTGCCGATTTTCAAAACTTATTTTTCTCCATATGTTTCATTTTCACCTCACTGTTACCTGACCTTCGCTGTTACAAATATGTTGCGGGGGGGGGGGGGGGAATGCAGAAACACAAGCACCTCTAGCGCCTAAACGATGCATCCTAGAAGAAAAATGGAAATAACTTTTCTTCTAGAGAATTTTTTGTAGATTTATTTTGTAATAACACATTTTGCTCTAAAATACTTTTCAAGCGAGATGTCAAAAAAAAATTTGTGGTGTCATTTGTAAAATATGGAGGAGCGTGTGGCAACGGACCAAAGTTGCCAATTGGGTATATTACTCAAGACATGAAACTGTGTCAAAATGCTGATTTTCAAAACAATTATTTTTTTTTAGGTAAGGCCATTTTCAGTCCCACTGTTATTTGGACTGTAAGTATTGTTTTGCATTCCACAGACTTCAACCATGTATGCAAGTGTTAGAAAAACTCCCTACGTTTTTTCATGTCTTCTAAAAACATCCCGAAATCCCTTTACACGTGAAAACACCCTTCGCCGGGGGATATCTCAACCTGACAACACTGATAGCAGGGGAGTAGGAGGTACACAGAACTTCCTTGTTTGTAGACGACGCAGGTCTCGCTTGTTGACAATCGTGACATATTTACGATATATGTCTGTTCTGCCGTCTGTTAGCTAATTAACTTCAAAAACATATCTTGATTAAAATTAAAAATGATGCATTACTGATATTTACCTGCCAATGTACATGCGAAAATGAAACACGGTTTATAAATTTAAGGTGCAACTATAACTAGTAAATCAACATTAATTTTAGCAACATCCAGTTTCATTTGACTCATGTCACTGCCAGCACCTACTACCCGGCTATCATGCAAGTTAACGCCAGGTTCGTACTAGCCTCGTTTTCCCCTTGTAGTGATAAATTTACCACAAAAGTGTATTTAAATGTTGTAGCAAATTTGGGATTACAAACTTGGCGCATCAAAGTTTGCTGCAAATTTGGAATTACAAACTTAGCGCATCGACCTTTTTACAAATTTCGGATTACAAACTTTGCGCATCAAATTTTGCTGCACAGTTGTCTGAGGTTTGATCTACCACAGCGTTCCGCAAACTGTGGTCCGAGGGCCAGGCCTGCCCTAACGGAAGCGCAGGGTGGGCCATTGAACCTACCAACTAATAAAACTGGTCCGCACTTCAAAAGTTTGCAGAACGCTGATCTATCACATATTGTAAACCGTTAATGCACAAATCACCCTATTAAAGGAACAATCAATATTTTTTTCTACCACAGTCTCTCTCTCTCTCTCTCTCTCTCACACACACCTTTCTAGAATACGCCACGTGAAGAATAAATTACAGTACAATCTCGGGCCGATGACACTATTTTTTTAACATTGTATTGTGTATTAAGACTCATTCGGGAAAGAAAGTATACCATGTATACTACTCATTCGGGCAATAAACGTAATCAATTTTGGCTCGGAGCCGTGCTTGCATAAAAAATACTGACAAGCGACAACTGGTACTAATGTTGTGGCTAACGTATCGGCAAGCTACTACGGGCATTTCGATGTATCAGCCTCCTTCATAGCTCTAACACAAGGTCAATAAGCTTTCCTAGTTTCGAATTAAAGTCTACATAAATGCCTTTATCTCAGAAACTGTTTTCGTAACAAAAGGTCTGGTAAAATGTTCTTCGTTCAGCAGAAAAACCCGGGGAGTAATAGGTAGAGTGGCGGACAACACACAAATCTGAAAGTTGAGAGTTCGATTTACACTGCAGACTTAAATATTTTCTCGCTACAGGCTCGATGTTCGTCTCCCAAAGTTTTTAAAAACAATTTTTGTAGCAAATTTGACATCCGTCAACTAGCAAATTTGCTGCAATATTGTACCTTTGCAATGTCAAACTTGCTGCAAGTTCGCCTACGTATTGCGAAAAATTCAAGGCTGCCGATCTATTAAAATTCACTAGTACACTGTTAATAGAAACTTATTCCTTACGTTAACATAATCTTTTTGAATTTATCGCTTTTAGGCATCTCAGACTCAGGTTGGGATATGGTGGAGAAAATTATGTTGGAATGTAATTGGCCAGGTACTAGTCAGTAGGTCTGCAATTAGCCTTGCATGAATGACAGAGGATAAACCCCGAATAGTGAAGACGGGAATCGTTCCCAGGACATTCCGATAAGTAAGCTAATATTCTACCAAGCGGTACATAAAATTAATATACTGCCAGACAGATCTTGCATTCCACTTATTAAATCGTTCATCGCCTACGGACTGTATTGCTTAAAATATTTTGAGCCCTTAGCATGATATCGCTCGGTCAATACAACTTTTGAGAAAGGAATGAAGCGGTCATCTCGATATGGGTTGAAGCCGAAAGGAAAATGGTGAAGATATTGTATTGTTTGTTTATATTGCACGTTGAGCAGGACTTAAACCCACTTGATATCTAGTCCCGCTATCTTCATACAGACAAGTATTTCGGATCGTCACTGGGGAGGCATGCACGTTTGAGTTCTGCCGCCGGACATCCCGACAGCTTAACCAGAATGTTCCTTTTCCACCAGGAAAATTTTGGGCTTCCACCAGACAAAAATTTGGTCTACTCTTCCCCTTTCGTAGACTTTTACGTTGGGGCCTCTGGTGGCCCCCTTTTTAGTCATGATTGATACCTCGTTGGAAAGCTTATGGAACAGATTCCAACGAGGTAACATTTATACAATTCCCACCCTACTCGTAAAAAAAGCAAAAAATACTAAAGAGTAAAAAAAAAGGGGGGGTCTGGGAAACCTTGCAGTCGTTCTACGCTGACAAAATGATGCTAATGTGTAGGCCACACACTTGTGACAATAAAAATATGGTAGTCATTCCTTCAATACAAAGGGGGAGAAAAATTCAGAACGAAATTCCTAAAAAAAAAAAAACGCCCTATATATAGTTTTTGTGGTGCCGCTGCAGACCCTCACGTTGGCGGCCCTGGTGACCCCCTAATTATCACAGTTATGATTGATATCTCGTTTGAAAGCCCTCTCGCATCTCCAGCATATTCCTCAACAACACCCACTTCCAGTTCCTCCACATATTCAATGTCCGTGTCAGCATCGAGTATGTCCGCTATGTCTTTCTCACTAAAACACCTACGCTCAATCTTCGAATCTGAAGTTTCGTGAGCGACCAAACTAATATCCATTTATGGAAATAACCAAGTATGCCACTGTACGAATTTATCACCAGTATTCAGCGTCCACAGTTTATTTTACATAAAAGAACACAGGTTTATTCAATACACACGTTCCACTAGAGTATCAACCATTACACTTGAAGAAAAATACGTCTCAAATGACTAAATAAAAGGAAGCACGGCTTGAAAACTTTATCGCGGCTGAGGAAGGGGTCAGTTGACGAAACTGCTTGTCATTTGTAATTCGTACTTCGCCCTCCGCAATAAAATCACTTTTATCTTTTCCACTTGTCAAAAAACACTTGAACACCAGTAAACAATGACGCACCCGCTGGCATTCTATTTTAGCTTAGTCTGTCATGAAGACTGTAGGGGTGGAAAGAAAGCATTTTTTTCTTACAAGAAATTATTGTGTGTGTGCCTAAGAAAACAGAATTTTGGTGTTTTACTCAAAAGAAATGAGTAATGTGTTCGTTTTATGTACGACTTAAAAATTAATCGAATTCGACATTCGTTTCCCCCACCACTACACTATGACGTTATATGCACATCATTTTTTTTTTTTTTTTTATTGTCTGTAGAACATACAGCAACAGGAATTATGCTTCTAGACCTATTCAGTGAAAAGACGTCTTATATGGAACCGTCTTGAAAAATATTTGTAATTCACGTAAAAAAAATTGAGACTGGAAAAATTGGCCAAATTTGCCCCCCCCCCTCTCCCCCCCATATATGCAACAAGTACACATACAGGATATTACCAGGTAGTGGACTAGATTTACATTTAATTTATTTGAGTTGTACTGAAGGTCGTATGACCCATAATATATCTTGTACATATGTAACAATTGCTCTTCGTACACACACACACAAAAAAAAAATAAAGTTTATGTTATACAATATTTATCTAACATTTTATTGGATACTAGAGGATGTGTTAGTTTCTCTGTCTTTTAGAGCGTCCTCTCGTAAGAAGAAAAAATTCTGTAGGAGTTTTGCTAGCGCCACCATATCTTTTTTGTCTTCTGTGTATAAAATTTCGCTTATTCCTCGGCCATGTTCTTGATATTTACTCCACGACCCCACGCGCGCTTCACACAATTGTTTGCATGAAATTTGAATGTGTTGTTGTTTCTAGTTTACCACATAAGGCACAAACGATTTCCCTCATAGTCCTTCGGGCTTCTCCATCTATAAATACCTATTCGAAACATTGCAATGACTCTTCTTTGCCCCCTCTCCAACTCTAGATACGCTTCTGTACCGTCATTTAAGTTTTACAGATGTTTCTAGAGAAACTTTTTCTGCAGTCCACTTTTAAATTTTCAATTGCTAGTGCTCCTACTTTCTGCTTTATTAATTTGAACGTTTCTTTTGGTTGCCCTTTACTATTGTCTATCAGATCGGTCATATTTATCTCCCTTAAGAATTAAAAAAACTCCAATTAACTAATTGTTATTGTTTCGGTGTTTCATTTGATAGTCTAAGCACTTTCTTTGAATTTCCCTCATACTATTCATTTCCCGTAAATACAACCAGTATTTTAAAACCCTCGTTTTCACCACTGTGCTTATTGGATACCTCCCTGTTTCTAACAGCAGGTAGTGCACTACTTCATCGCTTCCCATACCAATTTTTATGAGTGTACCCCCAAGGGGGGATGCCCCCCAAAAAGGTGATAAAAAAACAAGAAGTCCCCCCCCCCCCTCACATACATAAAATGCATAGCGACGGAAAGCTTGATCCTTCAGGAATACATTGATAACAAGATCATCTTCCTAGGTTAATTAGAGGCTGAGCTATTGAGGTTTAAAACGCTGACGCAGAAGTTGCGTCAATCGGCGTGTAAAGGTTAACATTATTGATGTTAATACTGCTTATAACTGTCGTTTTTGTCTGTTGGTTGATTAATAAATCCTAGAAAAGAACAGCAATAGGTAACTAATACTTTTAAACATGCTTTTTTTTTTCTTTTTTTTTTTACTTTTGGTTTACATATAAAACGAGAGCGAACTTACAATATCAACTTTGCAAAGGCGTTTCTCCCTTCATGTTTACGGAGAATTGTTGTTGTGTTAATGAGTACTTTCGTTCGTAAAATAACCCCCAATATTTGCCTACTGTGTATAAAAACTTGTAGAAACTCAATTCATAATGTTGCTCATGTACTTTAAACTCTAGATTTTCAGTATCAGTACTCCTATTCTTCTTTTCTGTACGTCTCGTATCACTTAATTTTTTCTATATGCATAATATAAATATTATGCAATAAATAAATTATTTAAATGAGCTAAATTCACAAGACACGAAACTCTATATATACAAATTTGGAAGCCCTCGAAATACGGAGATGAAGAAAGACAAAAAGTCAGTTTATGAGGAAGCGCTGAAGAGTCGACGAAAGACGATTAATACTGAAAACAATACAGAGAACTGGTTTTGACATGACATTGGCTGCGCTAATTGTATACTGAAGCTAAGGTAAACAGGGGAAATAAATAGGTAATTGACAATTTTAATTTAAAAAAAAAAAAGTTAATCTATGCCAGGACAAAAAGGAAAGCGTAAGATCGGGATGGAGAGGACTTAATATACCTTGAAGGACCTACCACTTTCTAGAAAACACTGATATTATTATCTGAATTAACTGTACATGCACCGCGATTTTCAGATAGTGCAGAACAATTTGAAGTGACTGAAAATAGTAATAATCCCAAATATCTTACAAGTAACTCCAAAACAATTGTTTTGTTTTCTAGTTTTAGCCGTATATAAGTTTCGAAATAGGTGCGCAAAAAGGGAGGTGCTCCAAAATGCTCGCTATTTATTGCAAAAACCTGATAGTTCATCAGATGTTTTGTGATGGTGTGAAAGGTAATACTGCTTTGCAGTAAAAATTATTGAGACAACAGCTTCCACGCAAGGTACAGGAATTTGTTTTGCTTTCACCATTATTAAATGAGAAATGGAAAAAGTGAAAAACATGAAAAGATTCAGCACCTTAGCAAGGAAAGATGTTGCGCGGACTTGTTTACGGATAACTTCACTTCCAGCCACAATTCTATTCTTTTATCTTGAAATTCCCCGTTTATTGTAATGAGGCGATGATTTGACTGCGAAATTAGCTACACTACCATTGCATTTATTTGACTGGACAATTCGTATGTGCCAAGTGTTAACTTTCTCCGTAAAACCACCATCGAAGGGCTATTGATTCTTACTTTAGTTGTAAGTTGGCTGGATTCCAGACTGATTTTATGAGGTTTTTATGCGATTGAAGAAGATATCTAAATAATATATTTATATATATACATAAACTTTTAAAGACATACTTTTCTTAAACAATTTGTAATAAAAATAAACAATAATTTTGTTTATGTATGACTAAAAAGAAAAGCATGCGGGTAGTCAATTGAAGAATTTATAAAGTGACTATATGATAGCGCGCCTCATGCTTCTCTTTTCCGTCATGCATAAAAACTGTTTACTTTTTAGTACAGATTGTTTAAGAAAAGTATGTCTATAAAAAGATTTTTCTTGTTCGAGTTATTTCGGTGTTCGGATACATTTTTTCAAGCTAATGTTTTGTGACCCGAATTCTAAAATGTTCTGCAACCAGTCAGACGACAGGTCATTGCAAACTAGTATTAATTTCAGGATAAAGAAGTTCATATTAAAATATATAGAAATGTATGAATAGAATATTGTATTGTCACACGACTTAGTCGCTGTGCAAATTTTCATCACTGTGCGACGTTGGGAAATGTTAACTTGGCAAGGTTTTAGGATACCACGAACCCCTGTGAACTAAAGAAAAGCATATAAAAGTGGAAGAAGTTACACTGAACGTTGCACAAAGTATTTCCTGAACCACGCTTAGGGAAAATAAATGATGCTCAATCGTTCCTTAAATAAATGTGCAGAAATAGCTTGTTACGTAATCTCAAGTTGTAACGAGAATCTGTGTGCGGATGCGGACTGACAGTGAGTCAATAATCCAGCTGACCTACCGCAACCACGAATCACACACAGCTGTGCTCGCTTACGCATACACAAAACTCCCCGAAGCTATTGCACTGCGCAAGATCGCAGTGCCAAGGACGAACAACGGAATTCCACTCCCAAGAACGTAGGAATTGTGTGAACCGGCAGACAATAAAAAACAAGAGGGCGGGGAGGGACACACTTAATATCACTGCAGTGGGGAAAAGTCGGAAAGTTACTAATCATCTCTAAATTAGAAGTCGACAAGTACTCAGTACTGGTGACTTCACATTCTTTGCCATTTTGTTATTCGGAAAACAAACTGAGACTACGTTCATTTGTAAGTGATGAGATGCGACTACTACTATAGAATGAGTATACTAAACTTGCATGACAGCTTTCACCTTAAAATTACACAGCTGGTTCTTGCACAAAATCTTATCAGATTTGTTTCTTCAATCGTTACTTTTTCTAAGATATTTTCTTACCTGAAGGAAACAAGAATCGAGAAAACACCTCGTCTACATGAAAAACGATCCTGAATTTCGTAAGAACTTTTCATCAAGGTATATATATAAAGCACCAAACAGTACATTGCCTTCTACACACATGGTAACAGGCTCAACTTCCAATGCGGTTCACTGAACGCAGTGGTTTGGAGTCGAATTTAGCAAAATCTGTACATCCCGTCCTTAAAAACTCGGGCGCAATTATTTTGGGAGATATCATATCGATGATATAAAAATCAAATTCTGTCTGTGGAAAGTGATCAAAAAGTGTGATCCAAAAGAAATGGAAAGCAAATACATAGTAATGGGTACTGGGTGGAAGGTATGTTCTTCATGGCCGCCATATTGAAGATCGATTGTTTTTTTGTTTTTTTTTAATGGGAAGAGCCGAAAAGGGTCGTGTATCATTCTCGGCTAGAAATTTACGAGAAATACGTTTCTGAAGTCAGTTTTACAGTAAATGTATCATTGTGAGAGGTAAGGGCACACTAATGATATAACAGTAAGGTAAGGTTCAATTCGAATAATGATATAACAGCCTGGAAACACCCATTTTGTTTTGAAATAACAGAAGAAATGAAAACTGAGTAAATACAAATCCATATCGGAAGGGTACTATACTCAGTAACAATTTTTATACATTTGGATTTCATTTCCTTCGTTATTTCATAACAAAGTGGGTGATTTCAAACTATTGCATCATTATCCCAAACCATGGCCACATGCCCCTTCTCTCTCAATAATACATTTGCGGCAAAATTGATTTCCGACACGCATTTCTGGTAAAATTCTAGTCCAGAATGACACGACCCCCTTCCCATTAAAATAAAAATAAAAACCATTCGATATTCAATACGGTGGCCATGAAGAACACACTCACCAACAGGTAGCGCCGTCTAGCCGGTACCCATTACTATGCATTTGCTTTCCATTTCTTTCAGCAATTTAAGAACATAAGGGCATTTCCACAGAGAGAATTTGACTTCTGTATCATTGATATGATATATCCCACAGTAATTGCGCTCGAGTTGCCAAAATTTGCATATGCATATACTCTGACATTCCAATCATGGCGGAATAAATAACTTTCCGCCCAATCAGTATGTTTGTTAGTTCATCAGATGGCAAGAGATGCGAGCAGTAACAGGGTGGGAGTTCGCGAAGGTAACTTACGGCAAAAATCCTAGCATCTGAAGGGACTTCATAGCACTGAGACCACAGCAGAAGTGCACATGAAATAAAATTCATATTAATTTCAAGTTTGACAAGCTTTCTCGCTTAAGTTCTTGTTCCAACAAAACTAAATTAGGTTAGCTTTTAGAACTAAGCCACTTATGTTGTTCCAAGTTTGTTTCATGCTTGCTTATAAAGTTCAACACAGAATCAAGTTTGCACAGCTCAAAGCAAGTGACTCTAAACCTTGTTGCAAGCTAGCATGCTATATAGGTTCTGACTCATCATAATTTTGACCATAGAGTTATAAAACATCTCCACTAGAGTCAGCATTGGCGCTGCTGACTCGGCGCCATTTGAAAGTTGAGCGAGAGAATGTTTGTTTGGCAACAACACGTACTGTGAGTTGCTATCGTATGGCTGCTGTGCTTCGCTATTTGCCATTGTTTTAGTTGATCCGTTTGTATTTGAGAAGAAAATGCCGATCTCCTATGCAGCTTACGGTTGTACTAAGAAATATAAGAAAGGAAGTAATGTATCGTTTCGCAAATAAATGATCATTCAATAATATTCCGTGAAAAATGTTTCATTATGTAAGACGCTCTTTCGTGTAGTTTATGTCTGCTAGAAATATAAAAGGAAATACACATCTCTGATTAGAATTACTTGATGCGAAGGTATTTTATCGCGTTAGATCCATAATTATAAAACTGTCCCTCAGTGCCAAAGATAAATATACATAAAATTAAGTGTTCTCACATTCAGAAATAATGGATCGTTTTCATTTAGGCCTATTGGAAATAAAGTGGTTATATTCGTGTAGAAAAAATATATATCTATTTAAAATTTAAATAGTTCTAAGCCCATAATGTGCTGTTGAATTTTATTGATGGCTTTAGGCACCTAAGGCTCAGACCGGGATAGGGGAGGGCAAAGGATTCGGGCAGATGTCGACCAGGGCCTGTGTTGAAGGTGCCATTCCTGCATTTGCCTGGTGTACCTGAGCAAAAAATCTGGAAAACCCTCAGTCAGGATGGTCGGCCTTTGGAATCGAACCCATGACGTCCCGAATCTACACCAACGAGTCTACCACTGAGCTACGGCAGCTCGGTAAGTAATGTGCTATTGAAAAGACTTGTTAAATTATTAAGCACAATGATGATGATGAGTGTTCTGCTCGAAAGCAGCTCTTGACCTGAAGATCCCAGAACTAGGTGAACCGATGGTGATTTGCCATTGCCTTTCATCGCACAAAGATGACGTCCTAAGGACGGGACATACAGTTTAATGTGGATTCCGAAACACTTGTGTCCCCGCTGGGAATCGAACCAGGAACAACCTGATTACACTATTAACAATAGAAACAAATTTAACATCGCAACAAAAATTGACAAGAAACGCTTCTTATCGGTCAACCTGGTCGGTAAGAGGAAAACTTGTGAATTATATATACCTGAAGTCAGACACAATAGCCGGCCGGGTGGCCGAGCGGTCTGCAGCGGTAGGCCATCGGCTCGAAGGTCCCGGTTTCGAGTGCCGTCAGGGGCATAGGTGTGGATTTTAACACTTGACAGCTAAAGGCGAATCGTGACGGGCCAAAGTCCAAAGTTACTAGACTGGCCCACATAAAAATAAAGTTTACCAAAGTTTATCAGACACAATAATATACTTAATAGATATGACTATTCGTATTGTTTATGATATAAAGTCAAAACAACATTTGAAAAGCTAGAAAAAACAATGTCGTTTTTAATAGTTTTAAGAATACTTTTCCCCTAAATTTAAAGACAGTCGTCTTCATTTCCAAATAACTTTTCCGGCATCCTCTAAGCTAACCAGAGAAGCCAGTTTTCTTTTATCTGTATGTCACTTTCAATAGATGGTAGAACTTAAAAATCAACTTAAAGCTGTCCGAAAACTAGATATAATTTCCATATACATTTTAATGACATACATCTTGTTTCAATGATAATTATGTGAAAATTGCCGACTACTATTGTATGTCCGATGACCGGTGCTCATATCCTATTTTCAATTTTATAATTTTCTTTGTAAATTTATGCAGATGGACCGTTGGTTGTATAAATTACAGCATTAGTATTTTGTGTTTGTAATATTCATGTCACCTGCGTTGTATCCCGAATGCTGTATAATATTTTTAAATGTATCTGCTTTTTTTTTTTAAATAACTCATGTGGCTTTAAGTATCAACATTATATTATTTAACAAATAAAAACAAGGATAGCATCTTCAACATAGGCCCGGACCGACAGCTTCCCGAATCCTTTCCCCTCCCCTATCCCGGCCTGAGCCTTAGATGCCTAAAGGCCATAAATAAAATTTAACAAAAATCCTTTTTGAGAACAAAAATAATATTTATCAAGAACGTTTTATATAAGTGATTTTTATATTAAATTATACCTTATATTGATTAATTTAATTAGGAATTGTTTGTATCTTACGTATTGAACTTAACTAAGGTAAAGTCTAATGCGAATTCTCAATTGTTTTTCTTCATAAAAAGATCGTGCGTGGCACATGCAAATTATATAATACCAGGCAGCGCACAGCTCGATGTTTCATTCGTGCCAAACAGAGAAACAATTGAATGTTCAACTTGCGCCACGCTGGGAATTAAAACCCACGTAGACGGTGGCGCCAGTTTTGCCTCTAGTGGAGCTTTATAACTATGATTTTGACACATTTTAATTTTCCGAAAACGAAGTGTTTTCAGCTTACTAGAACTCTTTTGCTACTTTTCATTTTTGTTTTAAAAAAGAAAAAATCTGAATACTGTGCAACATTTAAGATGTTTCACAATTTTGATTACATATGCAATATTATTAGTTTCAGAACCATATTCCTTCTTCATGTTTTATTTGTGATGTTTTCTTCTTTCGTGGGATTCGAATCATTCAACCACGTCATGTACGGTATAATAATTCAATGAGCACATTAAATGAAAGATAAAAATAGGAAATATAGATCCTATTCGCACTACTAATTGGAACTGTTTACATTTTAGGCCTTTAGGCAGCTATGGCTCACGTCGAGAAAGGGTGGGGACAGGATATTGGAAGGTAGACGGCCTATCTTGTTGGCATCAACCTGGAAAACCTCTCAGGATAGATTCCAGGGCATCGCGAATGCTCTACCACTGAGTTACGGCCGCTCAGTAAGCCTAATTGGAGCAGAAGAGAAATTACTATTGCACGTCTTAAAAAGCTAATTCGTGTCGATTGATAAAATCATAACTTTATTCTACTTTTAGGAAATTATATTGATATAGTATTTATTCACAGGACGAATATGTTTCATCAAACCGGGAACTGTGCATCCAACCACTCCCTAACACATAATGCACAGTGAGGATGCGCACAATCTTGTTGGGAAAAAGGAGTGGGCTCAGTTCCTGGGCCACTGGATTGGTCGTCGAGGGCCAATCTAGTGGCTACACTGTTCGCCCGACCTGACGCCTTTAGACTTTTATCTGTGGGGCCATCTCAAAGCTTATCAAGAAAAAAATCACTGAACTCCGACACCTCGAACAACAAATCAGGCACGCTTGTGACTCTGTGACGCCGGAAGTGTTATTACGTGTCCATCAGGACAGGAAAAAACGTCTTGCATTATGTGTAGCACAAACGGGGAACACAGAGTATATCTTGTAGGATGCCACATGCAATGTTTACTTCACACAATGTCATTACTGAATAATAAAGTTAGGTAAAAAATAACTGCAGATTCGTATTTCTGGTGAAATTCCAGGCTAAAACGTTGTCACATGCCCCCATCCCATTTGAAATATTGAACCTGAATTCAAAATGGCGCATTTCAAGACGACCGCCATGATGCCAAATAGCAACATCTGGTGCGCCCCCACCCCAATTACCCACATCCAAAGTATCATCATCTTTCCTCAAACAGTTTCAAAAATAAAATGTGGTGCTGGACTTTTGCTTCACCCTGTGCTAGTAAACGCAACCATATATCTCTGCCCTTGAATAGAAGCAAGTTGTTTCCCGGCATTTTGGGCTAAAGAATTTTTTTTCGGACGGAAATTATGATTAAAAAAAATAGATATCTTCCTTGAATAATACCGTAATTAGAAAAAAACGTTTCAGTTTACAGTAAAGATGCTTTGGAAGTTGAATTATCTCTAGGAACTTAAATTCTTCCTATAATTCAAAGTATTTCTTCAGTTCCCAGGAGGTGAATTAGTACTTTATTATAAACTATACCAAATAACTTCAGAGCATATGTCCTTAGTAAATTCCTTGTTTGTGAGGCTGAAGATATAGGAAGTATAGCAATGTGAAGGTAAATGCATAAATAATCCCATCATTTGCCTCGTACGGCTACAGAAAAACAAAGCAATAGCAAACTGCGATGAATTTCTGAAAGCTTAACTCCAACCCTGCTGATTACATTGATTATATGGAGCGTAAAGCATTAAAATAAGGTAAAGGCACCAGTTCTCGTCACTACTCCAGTGGTCGCCATGTTTTAACGTGTAAAAATAAAAAACATCTCAGCTTTCATCATTTGGTGACAACAACAGACCAATTTGGCGGTCATAATCTCGTACGTAACTGGAACCATAAATATGTTCATTGCGTCACTTCGTTGCGTAAAGACGACTTGTGTTTGGGCGGCAAGGACTCGTACTTCCTTCTATTTTCCTGTTTTTGTTACTAAAAAGTGTTTAAGCAAGTGAACATTAAAAAGTAAGCACTGAAGTATTAGGTATAAGTACCTGGTGATTACATGTGCATAAAATATCTCTTTAATGATCAAATTAATTATCAGATTATAAGTTCGAGTGCCTTGACTGCGACCTTCTCTGCATTGTGGGGTGACGACTACTGGTGCAAGTAAAACATACTTTACACCAATGCTCCTCACGGATGACGAATACTGGTGAAAAATTGATACTTAATTTTTTACTCCATAAAGAGTTAAATTTAATTTAATGTGTTGCCAAACTTATCATAAACATTAATTACATAGTGTTCAGTAGTCGTCATGAGTGACGAGTACTAGTACATTTAGCCCAGGAAATAAGGGGGGAAAAAGGTCAAACGTCAGGAATAATTAGGAAAAAGCTCAATTTTGGCCAGTTGCTAGATCATTCATTACTAGAGGTGCATTTTCAGAAAAGCCCCCGCCCCAACCCTTGTGCTTCCCCACCAATGCCTCCCGAAATACAAATTTACAGACTTTCAGAAACTGTATTATATCTACAGCGACATGATTTTTTTTTTTTATAATTCCTAGATAAAAGCTACAAAAATGGTTATCATGTGTGTTGCGCTATTGCTAGTAATTTTACCGTAATTTAGATCCAAAGCGCAAATTAAGGATATTTTGCTTTCAAAATTTACACTTTTTACGGTGTAGCTTGTTTTAAACTCACACTTTCAAAAACCTGTTCGAAATAAAAGTTGTTGCCTGTTTCATCAGCTTTAAAATGATGTATATATCAATATGTTTGAACAATAGCTGTGTTAGCTATTGAGATATCAATGACGCGCAACAGCGTGCGAACAGTGCTTTTCCTTCTGTGTGTGCCCTATCCATATTAGGCAGTTATGAGCTGTCGACGATTATAACAATCTGTCTTTGCTGTGCAGCTGTAAGTAAAATAGGCGATGAATTGGTAGTGTTTCTGACGGCCATTTTATGATATATTACGTACCCAGATAGCATGCCAGCTTGCAACAAGGTTGTCAGTTACCTGCTCCGAGCTTGTTAAGCTTGATATTGTGTTGAACTTAATAAACTTGTTGGAAAAAGAAATGGCCTGGTAATTAAGCTAATTGAAGCTTGTTCGAACAAGCAACTATGTGAGGAATCTTGTAAAACTTTTTTTTTTTTAATTTTTTTCGTTGCGCTTTCACTGTCGTCTTAGTGCACTGAAGTTTCATCACGTGCCAGGCCTATTTCGATCAATTACTAGAGATGCCTACGATCTGATGAACTAAGTATAAACAATGGACACTTCCGGTAATTTTTTTTATTGTAATAAAAAATTATTCTGTTAAAGTAGACTACGGAAAACATTTTCTTCTCTTTCTGTGATGCATTTATGAAGAGTAATGAAGACTTGCTTCAAAACAGTCTCAGCCTTGCGCTTAATCGGGCGCCGCCATGTTATGACGTAATCAGTCTGCCGACTGCTTGTCATTAACATACAGATGGTATTTGATTAGTTATTATTGTTAACAAGAGATAGCAAAAATGGATCGGAACAAATAGTATAAGTGGTGAATAGCGTTTCTGTATGCCTTAACACATCATTTAGTTCGTTTTATTCATTTAAAATTGATTTTTACTTTTAATACTTCTTTAAGATATTGATATATTTTGGTAGCTTCAACACTAATTTATAGCAGCTCTTTTTTCATTACTAAATAAGATAGCTTCTAATAATGCTCTTTAGAACTCTTGTACTTAAAAAGAATTAACTATTTTTTCTGTAAAAAAATGTGGGTTTTTACATTCGACAGTTGTATACTTTTTAATGAATGCTACTGGAGCGTTTTAGAAGAACTTAAAAGCACATGAATTAATAGTGCTCGTTAGGTACCGCCATCTGTTAACAATTTATCATACTACTTGTAGCCCGTGAATATATTGAATACTTTTGTCATTTTAAAAAATAATAAAAGCATGTTAGAAACAAAAACGTAAATTGAAACATTTACATTGAAGTTACTCTTGCGTTCCGTGAAGTAAAATAAAACACGATCTTTGATAGGATTCGAACATCCTTAAGTGAAAGCATAAAAAGTTAAAAGTTGCATGCGCCAACCAATTGCGCCAAATTGCCAAGACATCAGGACTGATACAAACCAGCGATAAGAAGAGCACTGCCCCCTGTCATTGTTTCGAGCAATTTCTGTTATTAAAAACATGTTTTGGTGTTTTAACTTATTGAAGTGTTCTGCAGATTTGTACATTAATTATTTCGTTAAGTGATAATGTGAATGTTCAGTCTCGTTTTTGTTTTTTCGTCTTCAAACTTCTGAATAAGGAACGTAACATAGGGAGAAGCATATAGCTACGGAAATAATACAGACTGATTACGTCAACCCAATCAGAGGACGATTTTCGTTGTATGACGTAGGAGATTGAATTCTCATTTTTTCATGCTATATTTCTACGTAACGGAAAACCGTAGCGCTGAAATTTCAAAAACATTATATATTATTTAATCTGATGTACACAAACAAATTGTAAAATATATAAGGACGGGGAAAACAGAAATGTCCATTCTTCGAATTCGGGCGTGTGATTCCGTGGTCTAGCGACTACAGCATCGAATTGGTGTGCCAACGGTCCTCGGTTCGATTTCATTCCAGAACAATGTTCTTATTTTTGTAAGAAGTACAATTTATTTTCCTTTCTTGTCCTGGCAAGGATACCTCAACCTTGATTTCTATAAACTAGAATGCTTGATGCAACACTGTTTAACCCTTTTCTCTTAAATTGCTCAACGTGCATCAAGTCGTCATTGCACTTGTCAAAGTAAGCTTGATTAACTTTTAAGTCAGGTCGAAATTGTTATGTGGGTAATGAAATAAAAGAAGGTACTATGAATTTTAAGCTATTTCTTTGCTCTGAAAGGTAAATAAAACCTCAGATAATCTATTACGATAAGGTTAGTAATATTTCTATTAGTTGGAAATTAAATTTTGTTGGTAATTTAAATTATTATAACTTACCTTTGATGATGATGTATTGTGAATTGAATGCTGTATGTTATATTTATTGTTTTCTAACAGAGAGTGGTCATAGATTACCGTTGTAAAGGAACTGTCAGGAGCTTGTGAAAATTTACGTAGCGGAATGAATGCATTAAACTACACGAATTACTTATTTATTAGAAATACAGTAAAAGAAGAATGGTTGGTTTTGATTTATTGTGTGCTCTTAGTGGGATATAACTTGAAAGAGGAACTGTAATCGTGAAAATAGAATTACGGAACTTATTGAGGTAAATTTGAGATGAAACGATGGACTGTTTGAGAAGTTGGAAGGAGAAAGAACTATTCGGGTTCACAATTCATCCTTTCTCCTTCCTATTCTGGTCGGAACCATAGATGCCTGAAGGTCGTAATTCAATCCAACTGAACATAGGCGGATCAAATGTGATGATGACTAGCTGAGTTGTTTTTTTTACCTTGATCTGCTGTCAAACACAATGGCGTGTAAATAGTACTAGGATGCACATTTATAAACTATACTGGTATTATGCACATCGATTCACTCTTTTCATAGTTACTAATCAAATTGTTCATGAAGCAATTCCATCCATATTGCTAGTTTAATCCTACAAGCTGCATCAAATTAAAGGGACAAATATTTATATAGTGAGTTGCTTCTTGAGAGTACCGACACTTTTTGAGTTCATTGAAATCATCAAGCACGTTAAGGCCACTTCCACCACTTTTCTTTGGGTACTAACACACTGATAGCTTCAAGATTGAAAGAACCACTCTGAATTCATTGAAACTTTACGTGACTGTTAAAACTGGTACTAGGTGTAACACAACTGATCCCTTCCATAGCATGGAACGCATTTAAATTATGCAGCGGGCCGATATTTACATCTGTGTTGTGAAAAACACGCTGATGAAACCTTTCACTATTAATATTTTATAGTACTGCATTGATGAGAGAGGTCATGTAAACGTAAGTTCCATGGTATGATGCGCAGACTCCAATCGACGGTAATGGATTGAAGATATTTTCATCCATATAATCGGTGAAGGGTTAATACTAGAATTGTTTGCAAGGGTGACAGGAATAATCTTGGTCTTACAGCTGCTATCATAGCGTGGTTTATCACAATGCACTTCATGTTAACTTTCTGTTTTCCACAAACATTCTTTGTCGCTACACTCTCCATAAAGACCTACAATGAGGTTTTGCCCGTCAGACTTGCTATCAATGAAATCTGGGTATATACTTCAGTTATAAGCCATCATCCTCTGTTTGTCTTCTCGTATGATGTTGGCTGCATCTAATACTATCCTTAACCGTCCAGTAGCAGGGGCAGTTTTCATGTCATTATATCACTGATACAAGATTTTATGAGCCGTGTACAATAAGCAGAGTACATTTTTTATTCCAGAAACATTTGAAACAATTATCCTATCCTTAAAATGTTCTTAAAGATATTTATCTCTATATGACAGCCATCCTCTTGACTAGATACAAGTGTAATAGTATATTTTAATTCATTCAAATAGTAATGGAATTCGTCACTGTTTTATATGTATACAAAATTAATTTTTCTGTTTCTAATAAGTCAAGCCACGAGTTCTCCAATCGATTTAATTCTTAACAAATCTCTGGAACCGTTTCCATGGCACTGTACTTCTGGTACCACAAGATTACTCACAATAGCGTTTACCCTTTCTCCCCGCTCATCATTTCGTAAGTCACTTAAGATTTTATCTCATTTCTAAAGTAACAACCATGTGAAAACACTTCTTGTGCTTTCATGCAGTTTTAATATTTTTCCTCAAATGAAACATTTTTTTAAAAAAAAATCGAACGTTACTTCTGAGTTCCTTAAGAAAGTTGAAGATGTTGAAAGATGAGGTGGGCTATAGTTTTGCATGCACGCGCTGTGAACCCGAATAGTACCTTCTCCTTCCAACTATTCGTGCAGTGCATCTTTTGATTTCACACTAACCTCAATAATGTCCATAATCCTCTTTTCACGATTACAATTTCTCTTTCAAGATATTTCCCAAGAAATCAAAATCAACCATTCTTCCTTTATTGTATTTCAAATAAATAAGTAATATGTTAAGTTTAATGCATTAATTCCGCTACGTAAATTTTCACAACTGCAGAAAAAATTTCTTTAAAATGATAACGGAATACTATGCTCAAAGAAAAAATAATAAACCTACAACATTCAACTGAAAATACCACATCTTCAAAGGTAAGGTTTACTAAAGACTGAAATTACCAACTAAAATGTGATTTCCAAATAATATAAATATCACTAACCTTATCGTAATACATTCTATGAGGTTCCATTTTCTTTTGCAGAGTACAGAAATAGCTTACAATTGATGTACCTACATTCTTTTTCTTTCTTTCACTACCCACATAGCAATTTTGAGGTGACATAACCTTGTTGCAAGCTGTCGTGCTATCAGGATTCGTTATATATCACATGAAAAGACCGTCAGGAAGCACTATCAATTCATCACCTATTTTACTTGCCACTACACAGCAAAAACGTATGGTCATAATCGTCGACAGCTCATAACTGCCTAATGTGGATAGGGCACACACAGAAGGAAAGCATTGTTCGCGCGCTGTTGCGCGTCCTTGCTACCTCAATAGCTAACACAGTAACTGTTCAACCATATTGATATATACATCATTTTAAAGCTTACGAAACAGGCAACAACTTTTATTTCGAACATGGTTTTGCTACTGTGAGTTTAAATCAAGCTACACCGTAAAAAGTGTAAATACTGAAAGCAAAATATCCTTATTTTGCGCTTTGGATCTAAATTACGGCAAAATTACTAGCAACACGCATAATAATTTTTGTAGAATGTCACCTAGGAATTATAACAAAAAAAGAATCATGTTGCTATGTCTATTGGTTACGGAGATATAATACAATTTCTGAGTCTGTAAATTTGTATTTCGGAGGGGGATTGGGGGAAGCACAAGGAGGAGGGGAGGGGACTTTTGGGAATATGCACATCTGGTAATGATGTAACAACTGAATAAAATTCAGCTTACTCCTAATTATTGCCGACATCAAACCTTTATTTCCTGGGCTAATTGTAGTGACGACTACTGGTTCAGAATGTACATGAATAAAAGACACGCTTAAACTTATTACCCGATTCAATTAAAAATGCGATTGGTTTTAAGCTAAACAGTGGAGGAGTTCTTACGTGTAAGTAAGTCTGTCACGTTCTTTATCCATCCAGGTTAAATAATTGTATTTTTTAAAAAAGAAATGTTTCAAGAAACAAATTCGTAATCTATAAATTTTCTTTCACGTAGTCAATAGTTATCAGTAGGACCATGTCTGACAAGCAAACATACTGATGGGGCAGAAAAAAGTTACGATTGTTTTTCTTGCGTCATAATTAGGATGTCAAAATATGTGCGCATGAAAATTTTGGCAATCCGAGCTCAATTGGTTTGAGGGATTCGATGATACAAAAGTCAGATTCAGGAATGTGGAAAGTGATATAAAAGTGTCGAAATACTATTATACTTCTAAATTGCTGATTAAAATGGAAATCAAATACCGGTACATAGTAATGGGTACTGACTGCGTAGAAGGTGCTACCTTTCGGACGGTATATTGAAGTTCGCCATATTAATCTCGACTGATTTTCTTAAATGGGAAGGGGGGTCGTGTAATATGACACTCTGGGGCGTAATTTTACAGGAAATACGTTTCTGAAGTCAGTTTTGCCGTAAATGTAATATTGTGAGAGATAAGGGTATGCGACGGGAGTAATGATGCAATAACCTGGAAACACCCACTTTGTATTGAAATAACGAAGGGAATGAAACCCAAATTCGTACAAATCCATATCGATAGTGCACTATCATCATGACAACGTTATTACACGACCCCCTTCCCATTTAAGAAAATCAATCGAGATTCAATATGACGGACTTCAAGATCCATGAAGAATATAAAGTAGCACCTTCTACCCAGTACCCATTACTATGTATTTGATTTCCATTTCAGTCACAAATTTAAAAGTATAATAGTATTTCAACACTTTTATATCAATCTCCACATTCCTGAATCTGACTTATGTATCATCAATCTCTCTCACACCAATTGAGCTCGGATTGCCAACATTTGCAAGTGTACAAATTTTTACATCCTAATCATGATGCAAGACAAAAACCGTAACTTTTTATTTTCTGCTCCATCAGTATGTTTGCTTGTGAGTTTTTTTCACGGGAATAGGATTCATTTTAATTGATCTCGACTGGTTTGTTATGTAGCTACTAAAATAATTGTTTACGTAATTCCCCCTTGAGTAATAGTGTAAGAGTAATTTAAAACGTTGATTTTATTGTCTAATTGGAATTTTAGGAGTCACTGCATGTAGTATTTTGTTATACGTACACGGTACAACTTTCTTCCGTATAGAACGTATGGACGGCAAGACTATCTATATTTCGGTGCACGGGCAAGGTTTGGGCGGACCATACACCTTTTAGTTCGTCTTTGTAAAAGTTTGTGAATTATCTCAGAAACAGCCAATTTTTCTGCACGTATTTAGTAAAAGGAGAAAAATGTAGTGGTAGTACATATTAGAGAGGATAGATACTATCTCCTTTATTTGATGCTAAAGGAAAGACAACTACTGAAAGAAAAATGGTTTCAAATTCATCTTTAACAGGAGAGGAGAAAAGATGTTTGCTAACTGAAAAGTTTAGATTGGTAAAGCATGATTTCCTATTACGAAAGAAGATATAAGAAATAATGTCAAATTCATGCAAAGGAATTAAATAAGGACTTTACATTTAAGGACGAACGACCAGCAAGAAAATCGATAGCATCCTTTCTCACAAAGAGACCGTCAATATTGTCATGACGAAACTTGCCCTCAAATTTTTCGTACGTGTCGATTACATCAAAATAACACTCCACACAAAATTTGAAGTGCAAGTGGGCCAAAAAAATTGTCAAAAATTGGAAAATTTTACTGCCATAATATAAATCTAGTTGGCTACACTGGCCGAGTGCCAGGTGGAGTAGAGATGGTCATTAGTGCTATTTTCCGTAACAGTATAACAGTAGGTGTTATGTACAAATAGGTGTTAAAACTGATACTTCAAATAGCAGTTCTGTCTATGACTTGGAGTTCTTTATTCCCAACTGTAATAATGCAATATAAAAGCACTATTTTAGATTATTTTACGTGGTGCCTGTTGTGTCTGCAGTATTACATGTCACACAAGTTTCCAGGTGCGTAAATCGTGTGCGAGTATGAGTGATAGACCATTCCTCATGAGTAAATCGCGTCGTAAAATCTGCTTATGGGTTTGCTAGGACATGTTGGAACAGGGATTCCGCAAGGATTTTCAGTTTGGGGGGTGTAAGTGGAGTTTTGCACGGTTTTTATCGATTTTTGACCGCAAAAAAAATAAGTTAGGGGAATTGTCGAGAATTTGGAGGTGACACCCACCACGGGGGGAGTCTGGCGGAATCATTGTGTCAGAGTAGCTCATAACTATCGAAACCTACTTTATGCAATTATAGCAGGTTGAACCAACTAGTGGTTACGAACATTACACATCCAGATACATTTCGATCAGGGGCGTATGAAAGGGTTTCGGGAGTTGAAAGACCTCGAAATTCAATTTAATTTAGAATTGGTATAATTTAAGGCTAATGTCCTATGTAGTGCGTCCTTGAAATAACGGTGACCCCCGAGTAGCCAAAAGCTTAGCACGCTGGCTTTTATTGCGCGTGGTGATGGTTTCAATTCACGCAGTCCAGGGTGTATTGATTGAACGGAGTGGTTCGGAGCCTACTTTCCCAAAAACTGTAGGTTCCGTCCCTAGAAGCTCACCAGCTCGTTTAGGACGTTAATAAGAATTTAATTAATCAAACCCCGAAATAAGGGGAAAACTTCGGGAGGTGATTATTCGCATCAAAACAAGAAGGAATTTCTTTTGAAGAAATTTCAAATCATGTATTTTGAAGCTACAAGCGCTCAAAGTTAAAGCAGTCTCATCATAAGGGATGTCGTATTTTGACAGATAATGACACAAGTCGTGGTGGCTCAGTAAACCACAATCGAAGTTCCTACTCAATTTGAACGGGTTTCCGAATAGACAGGTACTGTAACGTAAGAATTTCAATATCAAGGAATTAACGCCATTTAATACGGCAATCATGGAAATCCCCTCTAAACTGCAGTCTTCAATCATAATTATAGATTAGTGAGTACAACTTTTGATTTTCATTTGCTAAGCCGACGTCATTGACTGTCGAGATATGACATTATTTATGAATTTCTAATGTGATTTTACAAAAGGAGAGTAACAAAAAAAAAAGTGCATTTCAAGAATTTAGCACACACGTAGAGAATACAAAATTAGGACCACTGCAGAGTACATTTCTCACCCCGACATTTTTCTCTCGACTCGTGTCTGCATTCTCTACGTAGTAAGCGCAGTCGTTTCTCTCCACGAAGTAGCAAACCTGAGTCACTCCACCGTTTCTCTGTCCCAGTGTAGCAAACCTGATTCATATTATGGCAGCAAATTTTTATGGATTTCGACAATTTTTTTTTGGCCAACTTGCACTTTGAATTGGCACCTCAAATTTTGTGTGGAGTGTTATTTTGGTGTAATCGGCACGTACAAAAATTTGACGGTATGTTTCGGCATGACAATGTTGACGGTCTCCTTGTCAGAAGAAACCCAGACGTGACGTTCAGAACAAAAGGAGAGAAGAATATTTACCAACAAGTCAGATCTATGGAAAACAATGTCTGACTTTGTTTATGGCAGGAAATTCTGTCGGAAAGTGTCCTCCGTTGGTTTGCTTCAAGTATGAACATTTGCCACGGACATAACTGCAGTGACGTGTTCTATGCGATTTTAAAGTAATCCTTCATTTCTATCCTGTTACGATGATTTTAAACAGGTTCTTAAACGCTGCAATTTAGCGACTTTTAAATTCAATTCCTCTCAGTCATTCTATTCACTAATGGGAATTCGTCTCATTTGACATTGCGCTCTAGTCGTTATATCCTCTCTCTTTCTTTCGAAATATTACTAATACTGAACAAGCTATGGACATAGGGATTTAAACTACAGAAGAACTCATGGAATAAAACTCTTCGCAAATGGCGTATTGACCAAACTGTTGGGAAGAAAATTGCATATATCACTAAGAAAGACTGGTATATCATTGGATGAAACCATTAACCCAAGTACTGGCCCTAATTCAGAAATTTTACGACACACATTCAAAAAGTGTGGTATTCTTCCTTCAGAATTCTGTGGAATCCTTTGTCAGTAGATATTAGTAAGATTATTTTGTTCTGAAGCGCCTATTAAGACTACTACTTCCCCCAACGACGTACACAGTAATTCAAGTAAGAAACGTGATGCTTTGTTGATTCTTGAGAAATTTCTCGGAGGTAGAAAGCTTAAGACGTTTGAGGAAGCAGGAGATGTATGAGTTCGAGACGTCAGACACACATCTTTATTTATGTACCGGTACTGCAAGTATTGAAACAAGTAGAAAATCGGGTCCTGACATAAACCAGATTTCAGCAAAGCATCAAATTCCATCACATTCCACATATGACGACCATGTAACAAACACTCGACACAGCTCTCCATCTAACGTAGCACAACCTACTCTTAGACGTTATCCTAGCAGCCGCGAATCCTGACTGAAGTTTTCCAGGAATTTCCCTCGTTCACACCAGGCAATTGACGAGGTTATACTCTCAAACTAGGCTCTGGTCGACTACCTTCCCCAATCTTTCAGCCTGAGATGCCTAACATAATAAAATTCAAAATTTAAATTCCTACATATTACACCGGAACTCAACTCGTTAACCTAGCAAGAAGCCCATTGTGGCTGTTTCCTTTCCAGCACGCTCTATTTTAGCCAGGTTCATGAAGATGAAAAAGAGGATACTATACATATAGGGCTGTTCAATTTTCGATATATCGAAATTCTATTCGATTTTGTCAAAAATGGAAACATCGATTTTTTTAAAAGATTGATTTCGATATATTGAATATCGATTTTTAAAACTGTTTCATTGTTCTTTTTCCTAAGCCTCTCGGGCATTTGTCTGAACTCAACTTTGATCATAGGATCTGTTGAACATAAGATGTGGGAAGGTATTTACTTTTAAAAATCAAGTCATGCAGTCGAAAGTGAAAACACTAAAGTCTGGTCAGCAGTGTAGCTGAAAGATAGTGATAATGATAATTTATTAAACTCTGAAACGCCCCGATTTTGTCGGGATTCTCTCTTCTTTTCGAAAACTGTCCCGCCACGACCTTAGCGGGACACCTAAATGTCCTACACTTTTATATCTTACTAGTTTTACCACTTATGCTAAAATGCATTAGTAAGGCATGAAAAGTGCATTAGATCTACACATATGTTATTGCATTTCATCGACAAGTTACTTCTGAGCTAACTTACGTTTTGGCATTATGCGTATTAAAAACATGGCCGGCCCATTTAAAGATTTCTTTCTTATCCCTCAGCATGTGTGTTTAATGATCAAAACGCAATTTTAATCTATGCTTATCATTAGTTCCTTCTCTGACCATTCGAAGTTGTGCAGGCAGCAACGTAAGGATGTCAACGACTCGAGTCGAGTCGGTACTAAGAACTGCTCGAGTCGAGTCGAGTCGGTACTCAGAACTGCTCGAGTCGAACCGAATCGGCGCTCGCTATGTGCTCGAGTCGCTGCTCAGAGACTCACGCTGCGACTCGAGCTCGAGCGTTAGACTCGCCGCTCGAACCGAGCGGATTGACATAACCGTCAGAAATGGAGTCAGTGGACGATGTCATAGTAATGCAAAGTTATCTTACCTCATAATTTATACACAGCTATCTCGGTTTTCTACTTGTTCAGTTATTCGAGAAAACTTAGAACAACAAATTACGTTGCCAAGGAGATCAATGAACTAACTTCACATAGACTATCATGATTTCTAGTATCATTGTTTCCAAAGTTAGTAGGAAAGAAAAAGCAAATAGTGAAACTAAATTAACATAAAAAATCAAAAAAGTTAAATACATTCTTTTCTTAATCAATCCGTACTAAAAATGAAAAAAAAAAATGTTTATGCATGTCTAAAAGGAAAAGCATAAGGCGCTCTCATATACAGTCACTTAATAAATTCTTGAAACGACGCGCCCCATTCTTTTATTTTTAGTCATGCATAAACAAAATTATTTTTTATTTTTCGTACGAATTGATCAAGAAAAGAATGTCTTTAGAAAGTTTTTCTTTTTAGTTATTTCGATGTGAACGACTAGCTCGACTCGGTCAGACTCGAGTCGGTGCTCAGTACCTACTCGAGACGAGTCGAGTCAATGGTAACAACTGCTCGAGTCGAGTTGGCATTCACTATGTGCTCGAGTCGAGTTGGCATTCACTATTTGCTCGAGTCGAGTTGGCATTCACTATTTGCTCGAGTCGAGTCGGCACTCACTATGTGCTCGAGTCGAGTCGGCACTCACTATGTGCTCGAGTCGAGTCGGCACTCACTATGTGCTCGAGTCGAGTCGAGTCGGCGCTCAGTAGCTGCTCGCGTCGAGTCGGAACTTAGAACTGCTCGAGTCGAGTCGAATCTCTTCTTAGAGACACTCACGCTGCGACTCGGTTACAGTGAGTCGAGCGACGACTCGACTCGAGCGTTAGACTTGCCGCTCGAGCCGAGTGGATTGACATCCCTACAGTAACGGAGCCAGAGTAGAAAAAAAATAGGACGAACTACAATATTTCATATATGTATATATATGAAAAAGTCGAGGGTCTGACGTAACTTCAATCAACTGTTTGTATACGCGGATGATGTAGATTTAATAGGGGACGATATAGATGCACTACAAAGCAACATCGATGTCTTAGTAGAAGCGTGCGATGAGATAGGTCTATAGGTAAACATAGATAAAACAAAATACGTGATAAGCCGAAACACAGGGAATGAAGGAAATAAAAACATAAGAATTAGGGATGAGGTCATAGAGAAAGTAAAAAAAAAAAAAAAATACTTTGGAGCATACGTAACAAGCAAAAATGAGGTCACGGAAGAAATAAAAAAAGTCACTTAGTATCGGGGAACGCATGTTTCTATTCAGTCCAAAAACTTCTAACATCGCGAATAATATCAAGGAAATTGAAGTTAAAAATTTACAGAACTGTTATTCTGCCGGTAATACTTTATGGTTCCGAAAGTTGAAGTACGACCCTAGCAGATGAACATAAATTGCGTGTATTTGAAAATAAGGTTTTGAGAAAGATATATGGGCCGAAACGCGACGAGATGACTGGAGAGTGGAGGAGACTGTAGAATGAAGAACTCCACGGACTGTACGATTCACCAGATGTAAAAATAATGAAATCGCGACGACTAAGGTGGGCAGGCTATGTAGCTCGGATGGGGGAAAAACGAAGATTATAATTTTATCCTGGTTGGAAGGCCGGATAGAAGGAGGCCATTGGGAAGACCGAGACGTCGCTGGGAGGACAATATTAGAAGAGATCTTCGAGAAGTAGGTGTTCTTGATTAAAACTGGCTTCATATTGCCCAGGATAGAATCCAATGGCGAACGTTTGTTACTGCGGAGATGAACTTGCGAGTTCCATAAGCCACAGAGTTAGTTATTAACATTTTTTCTCTTAGGCACTATACGACGACATGTATTTCACTTCCTAAACATAAAAAATAAATTTAAAAAACGTGTGTTCGTTCTCTAATACAATGGCTATATGCTCGTTGCCAGCAGAGCAGAAACAGGTGGGTTCCCCGAGTGTGTTCGAAGTTAGCCGAAGTGATCGCGCCTTCTCCCCGGATCAGCGAAGGGAAGGACGGCTCTCTAGCCTGTAGCCTCTCCCCAGGGATGGAAACTACGGTAATTACAGTTTTTGTACGATAATTTCATCGTCTGTACGGTGTACGATCCAAACTTGAGTACCGTATGGAAATATACGGTAATTTTGGATTGTCAGATTCTCTCTAAAATCGTATTTTTGTTCATAAGTTTTACCCCATAATCGCGGTTGTAAAAGAGAGGAGGGAAAATAATGGAAAGGCATGTTGTCGACAAAATCGAAAAATCGCTGCTATATGCCTGTTTCATCTATTGTTACCGTACCCTACGATTATGTTTTCGTGAGTTCTGTGCTGGAAGGCTAGTTACCGAGAAGAAACGCCGGGTGCACTCTCAAAGCTGACCGCATACACTAACCCTGACTGCTGAAAATTTCTTTCTGCCCTGAGGGGCCTGGAGTCATGTCTTCTCTGTGAAAGCACACGCAAACCGAGAGGAGTTTAGTCCGTTGCGCTGTCAATATTGCCATCCAACACTGGAAGGTTTAAAGCTTCTCTGGTAGATAACTTGAATGGGAATTATAAAAATGTACTTGGCATCTGAGGCCGGGATAGAGTGCGGGAGAGGATGTTGGAAGGTAGACGGCCAGGGCCTATATTGTAGGTACCATCCCAGCATTTGCCTGTTATGACTGAGGGAAAAACCTCAGGATATTCGGTCGCCGGGATGGATCCCAAGACTTCCCAAATGTTAAGCCAACTATAAGTATCTACCACTGAGCAACGGCAACTCGGTCTCACAATACGAGAGTAAGACTACAATGGGAACATTGATATACAAATTTCATCATCATGTGTAGGAAGATTTGTTCTCTGCTCTCAGCGAAGGCATTGTTCCACATGAATATCAAATATAACTATGATTACGTTCATCCTATAGTCACCATTGCACCGAAGCTGAAACGGATCACCGGGTCAATGTTTAGACCCGGTCCCCGGTGGGCAAAGCAGAATTTCATTTTTTTTACTTATTATACTAATTTTGTAATTTTTATGATATTCAGTGAAAATCTTGTTTTATATTGCAGATATGAGTTACGTGGATTTAGGCGAATACTTTTCAAGTTTCTTAGATTTTACGCATTTGTAGTCACTCTGAATATTTCTGAACGTAATATAGTGAAGAGGCGTAATCATATAATCCTCATGTAGGCTTGAAAAAAAAATACTTAAATGTTTGTCAGTAACACTTGTTTCATCAATTTATACCTTTCCAATATATATATCTTAATAATAATATACAATTATTATTATATATATAATATTTATAATAATAAATTATTATTATTATTTGAATGTGTGTGTACGGTAATCTCTGACAAAATACGGTAATTTTAATGCTTGCGTACATTTTCAATTTCCACAATTTCCTTCCCTACGTCTCTCTTGATACTTGCCGTCTAGCTGGCAAGTCGCGATTAGTATGGAGCTCGCTAACAACATGAAGTGTTGCTCTGCATAGGACTATGACGAACACGCTTTTCTTCTCAGTGCGCGCTTAAACGGGATATAATAAAGTGACCATTTTGTAAATGTTCATTTCGGGGACATACCAAGGCTGCGAAAAGGATGAAGTAGAAATGGGCCGGTCACATAGCTACACGAACAGTTGGAAAATGGACGACGAATGTGCTACATTGGATTCCCAGAGAAAAGAAGCGACTGAGACGGCGTCCAAATGAAAGATGGATAGATGAAATCAAGCGTTTTTCAGGAGCTACATGGATAAAGATACCGCAATATGTGGAAGCCTTCATCCAGCCGTGAATAGAAAACGGCTGAATATTATACACAGGGAGGCAATGCAATGTTATCAACCAACTTCAAGTGATTATAATACACTATGAAATTAGGGGAAAAGATTTTATCAACTAGGTGTAAATTCAGAGGTTTCGGAGCTGTAGGTTGCTGAAAGAGTGGGAACTGTAAGTTTCATACTTCCAATACCACGAACAGATCTCATGCGTCATGGTACCGTCAAAGACTACACTATCCAGATCTCAAAATCGCGTAATGTGGGCGCAGGGGATTCTTTAATGAAGTAGATTTTCAGAATTTCTCTGAAGTAAACGTGGGTCAAAATGTGCATGCATGAGACGATTTTGCAGTAGGTTACAAGAATTCATCTGCACCTAGTCGCTACCTCAATAAATTTCATATGCCGAAAGAATTTATAAGGTAAGCCTGGTTGCATAACAATCAGGAGTAAAATTACATACATTGAAGCAAAGGCGGTCTGTGTCACTGTTGCCTTGTAGCGCATCACCCATTTGCTAAAAACGTTATTTGATTGTTATTTCAATAACTCTAAAATACAGAATATGTAATAATATTCTATCTACCCCTCGGTGTTAAATAAAAGTCGTATTTTCCTTTTAGGGAGAGAAAAAACATATTTCACACGTTCACAGTTTAATCTTGGTGCTGTAATTTGCCCGCAACGCATTTAATGCTCAACTCGCTGCAGAATACCTCTGCTGCATATTCGAGTGACATTTCTAATAGCAATTTTCAAAGGTATTGGGAGGCTGCAGCGACCAAGCAAGGAACGAGGTTTTCTACTCTTTTTCTCACCTTTCATTGCATTCGGAAGGTGGCACTTGTGGCGTGCATGACGTCCGCCCAGGCTGCGAAAGCGGTCTGCTAGTACCCTTTCACTCGCAGTTTCTTCCTGTGTGTGTGTGTTAGTGAGAGAGTGTGTATATGTTTGTGTATTCGTCAGTTTTGTTTTCTTGGTTGAGCTCTGGCGAATTCTTTTGTTCCTTCCTGCCTTTGAATAGCGATTCAACCACAGAATGGTACTCTCACGCGCGACCCTCAAGCTCTATATAATGCTATTGGAGTGACTGCTTAGTGTTGAAAGATCGACGCCAGAGCAAATATTTAAACTCGTATGTCTACTTCCAGTCTAATCCAATGTGGATCAAATTTTCAGTTCTAACTCAATTTTATACGCTTCTTATCGCTGTGACGCCCGTTTTTTTTTAATTTAAGTTTTAATTCTTGAGTTATTCATATAATAGTATACCGTATTCTGCATGTAATAGAAAATACTGCAAATATTTAAACTTTTTGCAAGTATTAAGACAAAAATAGAAACGGGGCACACAGCAACATCAAACGTAAAAAGCTGAGTTAGAACTGAAAATTTGGTTCAGACTGGAAGTGGACAAACGAGATTACCTGTCCTCTCTTCTTCCTGTCTTCATATATTCATGAAATTTTGGCATCAGCAGCAGTCAGTCCAGTATCGCGTTTAGACAGAGGTCATTGCGGGCGACTCATGTCATTTTAATCACGAAATAATTTTAAACCTATGGCATTGTACCGTCCCATTTCTAATGCTGTGTATATACATTGTTGTTCTCATAAAGTGAATTTATTTATGAGGAAAGCTGCTTCTATAGAAATTTATTTTTTTTCCCTCAAATTTGCAAGGCGTGAGTAGTTTTTTCAGGTAGTCCCCAGGAAGTCGCAGGTTTTTAGATTCACTCGTTAAGAAACGGTTATCCCGAGCTAGTAATATCCGTTAGAACTTCCTGTTCACAAGCGTCTTTGAAAACAGAAAGGATATATAATTCAATGCATGAATAAGATAGTGAAGACGGAAGAAAAGAAAAATTCAAGCACAATCCATCGGGCTGAAGTACTCAAGAAAACTATAATTAGCAGCCATTTTAATTTCTGACTTTCTTTTCTTAGTAAAATAATGACATGTGGAAATTTTGTTTAATCAACTTGATGATTCGAGTATCAAAAAGAAGAAAGTGTGAAAGAATGGAATGGGTAAGGGAAGCAGAAGTATACGATATGGTTACTTGCGAAGCAAAATCGTGCTTTACATTCACATGGCACGTTATGGCAGCCACGCTGTTTACTCCAGAGAAATTTCAGATTTATTTTTGGAATTAAAAAACTGTGGAGAAATTATGTTCAATTTCACATTTGTTGACAAAGGAAAGCTCTGCCATTACGATGTCTTCAATCTACTCGGTAGAAGAATTTCGATCAATGTCAGGCAGCGGCGTATTCTCCATGAATGCAAGGCATTGGATTTTAGTTTAATTATTTTATTAATTTCCAAGGAGAAAACAGAAAAGATTTTGAGAAATTACGAAACTTCACCTGATATCCTGGATCAGAACTCGTAATACGGAAGCTGGCAGTAAGTAGTTTAGTAAACTGTTTACGTGTGGCGCTGCAGTATTCTCGTCTATGTAAGTGGGCGTCTACTAAAGATCTTTGTCGTCCGCTTGCCTGTGAACGTGTGGTTTATTGGGAGAAAGACGCGGGAGAAGTCCAAAATGCATGCAACGCTAAAAGTTGCATTCAGCATAGTTGCCATCTAGATGACAAAGTGTGTGTAGTAGCGCTTCCAATCTATGTGGAATTCCACAAAATGTTTGTAATTTTGGCACTTGTGTATAATTTGCGTGGAGTGAAATTATGTGTGGATTTTTGTGTTTCCAAAAAAATCACAGGATAGACTTCTAAATCTGTTATATACTCATATTTTCTTGACTTTACTGAGGATACTTCCTATTTTCGCCTTTCATCTAGAAAAGGATAAAAGTTATGAAGTAACTTAATTACTTCCTCCTTAATGGCAGCTGTAATTTACGTGAGCGGCACAGATGAGTATTTTTGTTTCCTGTCGGATGGCTTACGTCTGTCCCGATCTCTGTCTTGTGTATACCTACCGCGCCATCCTATTCTTTCTCTATAGGAAATAATAATTTACCACCAAAACGAGAAGAAATTATCACCTTTTCGGTTCAGTTTTCGCATGAAAACTGGCATCCGATTGAAACACTTGTGAAACTGCCATGTGTCGAACTTCGTTACTCGAGGTCTATGACAGTAAGAAAGAGGGAACTGCAAGTTTGTAAAGAGCAATTAGATGGAAGTGATATCTAATTCCCATACATAATTCCTTATAATAAAAATAATAATAGTAGTAGTAGTAATAACATTGCATGTCCAACCTCAAAAGTCAGGATACGCCACTGATGTCAGGAGTTGTGGGCTTGTTAGACTTTATAGTTCAAAACAGCTTGGAAGAGACGTTTAGTGAATCTTCAAAGCTTCTAAAACTGATATTAACAATACCAATAACAGTCACCCACTTTTATGCCAAGAAAAAATTGACAAACTATGAAATTCTATCCTCAATATTATATCAACGACATTTTTCTAAGTTTTAACAAAATCGTAATGAATTGACCAACGTCCCTTTATTTGATAATTTGGTCACTTCCTTTGTCTATACGTTACATAATTTAACTCTATATTGACTGATCTACCCAATCCTCTCTCTGATAGTGGAAGTCCAGGCTCGCAGCCAGGGAAGTTGAGCCTCCGTAAATTTTCCTTGCCACAATACAAATATTTAATGTGTTTCGTAAGCCCAAGTCCTATTCTAAATTTTTCGTGGCTCACTTCTCTGTGGCTGGCGGTGGGTCTGGGTGCAACACCTAGTGGAAACAACCACTAGCCGCAACTGTATTGAATTACTTAGGTAAACTTTATTTTTATATGAGCCAGTCTAGTAACTTTGGACATTGGCCCATCACGATTTGCCTTTTAGCCATTAAAATTCATGCCACGACTCGAACCTGAGTTGTTGGCCTACCGCCGTAGACCGCACTGCTACCCGGCTCGCTGTATTGAAATACGTTTTGTTTATTTGTTATCAATAAGAAAGAATGTCATAGCACTTGGATGGCAGTGATTACGTGTATCATTTTTACTCATACGGAAAATCGTCTTACTCATTCTCATTTCGACCTGCCTTCTCTTCAGATAATTTTTGTCTACTTCCTTTAAGGAAGCCCTTGCGTAGCCATAGCAGAATGTTTGGTGGTTTTGAAGTCGTTGATGACAGCATGTTGCATCAGCTTTATTATTTGTCGTACGAGAAGGATGAAGCTCTAAGTTCATTTTTCCACGTTCTCGGCAGCCTGTAGATTCGAAACGCGGCCGAATTCGCACCCAGTTGACTTTTCTTTCATTTTTTAATGCAATATGTTTCCGTGAAGTTTGTCGGTGCATTACGTCAACATCCAGTGTAGTTTTGTTTTTACCATTCACATTACCTGAATGAACTCAATTTTCATTTTGACTTTTCTTCCATCCACATGTTACATTTACATTTCTTCTGATTCTTTCCATCCTGAGAGTTCAGTAATCACCTATAATTTACAATGTAAGTTTTACTCTTCTTTCTATGGTGTAAAAATAGACGTTGTGTGTGTGTGTCATAGTGCCTATTCTTCAGTGTTTCTTAACTACCGCGCCTTGGCAGCCCTAGGGCTGACAAGCCTCATGTTTTAAATGAATATGGCTTTATAGCACAATTTCTCGTGATAATCACATTCTACACGACAAGGTAATAAATATAAGAATTTCGTAATTTTGAATCTGTAAATACCCTATACCAATCAACAGCTGCAACCTGACTATTTTAAAGCAGAACGTACAACCACTAAACCCAGCTTCAAAATTATTGATTTACTGATATGAAATTATACACATTAATCTGCATGAAAAATAATAACTTGGAGAATATTAGATAATATTGTGAAGTGTTTTCAAGGTGATGCGTTCTCTTAAATAGGTCACCAAAATGTATCATCGTTGTTCTACTCGAAGGTCCCTGGGCATGATAACTGATGGAAGTTTACCATTACCTTTCACTGAATGGAGATGACGTCCTAGGACGGAATCTACAGTTAAACGTGGACTCTGAACCACTTGTGTCCCAACCGGGAATCGAATCCGGGACTTCTTGATAACAAGATAGCGAATGTATAGATAAACAAAATTCAAAGGAAAGTGTCATTACGGTAGTCACAATATGGGGCAAATATTTGACAATTCTAAAAATGCCGAAAATTAGGAGTTGAGATCACGCTATCGTGTTTCGCACATGCATGAAACTTATGTGTATTATACGTATATTGATTTCAGCAGCTATACCTAAACACTGGCGGCGTTGCAGTATCGTGGTAAAGCGAGTGGTGTGTGTTCGCTTATATTCAATGAAAAAGGATATACCTGCCGTAAAAAGTCTTGTCTGACATGTAATGTCCCAGGGCCAAAAGATTGAACAATCATTCACATCAACAAGTTGTTCAATCAAACTGGAAGAGCTTCTGATCCGAAGAGGCTTTTTATGCAAACACGATTCACATGCGACTTGAAAGCAGCACAAACAGTGGGTTCTGTAAAACAATGAGTGTTTATGCAAATATGGTCCGATTTTCTGCTGCCGCGTTCTGGAAGTGAGCGGTCCGTGTCCTACAGAACGCGAGAAGCTAACATTTTATAGGTGTTTTTTCCTATAAACAGGGTTTCTCAACCTTTTCCATCCTGCGACCCCCTTTCACCATGCCTTCTAGCCGGCGACCCCCTTCACCATGCTTTCTAGCCGACGACCCACGATTATTTTATTTTATGTAATATTTGCCTTTAATTTCAAAACATCAACAGTTTATTTCCTGTATTAGTAATAAATATCCTAATTTTTCATCCAAAACTATTCACCAAACTAAATTATATTTAGTAATTATTGAAAACAGCAAGCAAAATAATACTTTCATTGAAGTTATTAGTTTTAACCTACAAAACCCTAGTTAAATTTATTTTTTAACCTTCCCTCGCGCCCCCCAGGTTGAGAAATCCTGCTCTAGAGCGTTGCCAGCCGTTCTTAGCCCAGTTACTCAGACGTGTCCTTATATCTTGTGCGCAAAACGCACACTGGCAACACCATTTTCCTTCCTTCGCTTACTCTTTTCTTTACTCCCCTCCCTCCCAGCTAGGGATAAAGTACAATAGAAAACTCGTTGCAGCCTGAATTTAAGTTGCGCGAGGCAAAAGTCACGCATAAAAGGTCTCTTAATAAGCAAGGTCACTCAAAAAAACGATCGTAACAAAAGAATCAAATTCTTATGGACGACGAACAAGCGATCGTTTTCAAATCATGCATGACATAAATCTGCACCCTTACCAACCGTGGCTAATCCACTCACCCGCCCGCTTCATTATATTGTATATATAAGGAAATGGCTGGATTCGTAGTTCTATAACATATTGATTGAACTTTGGGGTCCAATTGAATGATTGAAACATTCCCCAAACCTTATGCCAGATTATTTGTCCGCTTGGAACATTTACAGAATCAGGTATACAGGCATCCTATTCAAATCGTCGCTCATCTTCGCTAAGTAAAGTTATTTTTCAGCTCAACTTTTGTAGTCTTCAGTAGAAAGACGGGCGAAAGCATGTGGATTATGGCCAAGTTGGCAACTACGTGGAAAATCGATAGACATTATGTTTTCCTGATTTTACACGTTTCCTTGTATTTTCAACTGTTTGTATTACATTTTCATCATTGTCTTACAGCTAATTAAAACCACTTGTAGAATCGTTCGCTCTCTCATACGGCAATTTAACCTAACCCAGTTTGCATGTATATGATTTCCGCAAAACTTGATATTGTAACCTAATTTATCGCATACGACTTCCTAGAATTTGATATTTTAAACCTAATTAATCGTATATGATCCGAGATAGTATCTAGAATCAGGGATTTTTAACTTTTCTTAGAATGCATGTTTTACCAATTTTCATTTAAAGAATTTGTAATTTTAATGTTTAAACATGCAAATTGGGTTAAATAAAGTCGTACACGAGAACGTACACTTGGTTTAATTTTTATGTACAAACGTTGGGTCAAAACACGCCGTATAGGAGAATGACTAATCAGCATACAGGATTTAGGTCATGTAATCGGCTTCGACCAATCACCGTTCAGGATTTAGGTCACAATGATCGATTTCAATCAATCCAAGTGCAGGGAGTGTATTAAATTCTGATTACTGACAAAACTCACTTTTTTTAAAACCGGAAGTGTATGTCGCGAACTAATTAATAAAAACATTAATTTCATTGTTTATAACAATGCAATAAATACAATGGAAAAGAGGAAGACCTCTGTTATGGGATTTCACCTGCGCTGATACTTTCGCCATTTCAAACGTCTCATTCTTCTTTGAAAGCAGATGGTGCAGCTACTCGTAGAGAGGCTGATAAAAATCGGAAATACTTTAATCTACTTGCTTAGTTTACTTTTGTTGTGATCGCAATTGAATAAAGCGCTACTTGGGGCACGGCAGGCCTTAATTTTATTAAAGAGGTTGGTCGGCGAATACAGATAGTTTCGGCGAGAAATGTATCTTCTATTCTTGGTACGTTGCCTCCAGGGAAGGCATTAGATGAGATTTTCCTCCTTTAAAGTTGTTTTTTTAAAGATTTTATTCAAACTTTGTTTTAAAAAAAAAGTAACAGTAAAAGTTGTATATAATTGTATTCAATATTATTATGAATTGTTCAAAGAGATAGAATGTTACTGCACATAATCAGATTATATTTTTATGTAACAACGAACCTCTTTCAACAATGAATTTATTGCATCTAATGTTTTAATATTTAAGTTAAAACATCAGAAAAATAAAATTTATAATTTAAATTCGGATAGTTGTAAATAAATATATTTAGATTTAATGTTAAAATTAACTACTACCACCATAAGAATTGTAGTAATAGTAGTAGATGAAACAGTAGCAGTAGAATTTGTAGTAGTACAATCAAGTTTGGAAAGAAATTTCCACTATTTCTTCTTCTGAGGCTTAGGCTAACAATTTATCTGAAAACTGTCATCAAGCTGCGAGAGTATCTTATCAATGCGCTATTAAGAATCTTTCATGTTCAATCGCCGAAATAGATCTGTTATTAGATTGTCGACCTCCACTTCATCGATACACCTTTTACGAAGTTTAGTTTTTATCTTCACACGTTGCAATTCATGTATTGTATCAAAATGTTTAATGGACACAATCTGTATCAAAATGTTTAATGGACACAATCAACGAATTCCAACAATTATCTGTTCCCTATTTCTGTATCTCAATTTAGTTGGCAAAAATTAGTTTCTCCAAGAACCAGACAATTCGTTGCAAATATTTGTCAGCAGATGAGAGTATCTTAAAAAACGTGACAATGAAAGCAACGACAGTATTAACAGTGAACAATCTCACTTCCAAAGTGATGCCACCTTTTCCCACATTCCTTCCAGTACTGAAAATATTTCCAAAGAAAATATATCACAACAGACTGTTGTAACTTCCTCTTTGCCTGACCATTTTGTTGAAAAAACTTTTCAGTATTTTTCGGGAATTTTCAATAAACACAATTTTATTTCTGAATTTGAACCTTAGGCCACTGTGCCTCAGGATACAATTTGTCCTACAAAATTTTCAATTATTCAAAGTAATTTCTTGGCAACAAACGTAAATCTGCCATTAATAAAAGGCCTCAGGATATTCTTCTTGCATTAGTGTTTTAACGCTTTAAGACTCCTATGCTAGTTTTCTGCACCAAGAAAATAAGGATTTATTTATCTGAAGCGCATATCAGTATCTTCAAATTGGTTCTACTTGTATCACCCGAAGTAAAAAGATTAAATCGACAGTTCACAAGGGCTGGGTCACGTCCTTTATTAATCTAAATATATTGCAAAATTATTCGTTACCCCTTTTTGCTAACATCCTTTGTAGAGTGTAGAGAAAATTTTCCAGCTTTTTTCAACCAAGCATACATTTCTCTAAAACTTTTCTGAATTACTACAACTTACTCAGTTTAATCCAAATCCCGCGGATGTTTCCTGTATTTTGTCTAATTTATCTATTATGATTGTGTAGTTCGAATCAGCTTCGACAACATAAAGAAAAGTTCTGTAAGTTTAATAACCAACTGACATTTTCTTAAAATCAAATTTCTCTTGTCAGGCTCTTTCTGCAATTGCTAGTTATTACAATTTTGTCGTTTCTTGCTCGCGTATCCACTGAATTCTATTCAACTGGTTCGGAAAGGTTGGAGGTGACTTCCCGCGAAGATGAATATCTCCAACAGTATTTATAATTCGATCCATTGTCAACACTTGTTGGCCATACTGTTTGATCAATAGGAGTTCCGAAGTCAACACTGCATGATAAATAGACGTATGCATATGCTGTAGGTCAGAGAGGGAAGGGTCTTAGAGGAGTTAACACGCTTAATCGCCATGAGAAATGTGCTTTTATATATTTCAAGCAAAGCTGCAAAAGACACGTTCGTGATCATTTTAACTCTGTACATTTCTAACACAAGACGAAGAAAGTGTTGTTCTAATAGCCTTTTGGAATTGAACATACGATTGCAAATAAAACAGCACTTCAGTTGGTTTTAATCACTGCCAAAAAGAAAAAAAAGCTAACGGAAAATTGCAATTGTTTTGACTTCTGTGGTGAATAGGAGCAGGCACACTTAACTTACACTTGGGGGGGTGGTTATATCAAAAGACAAGTGTCGCTGTTAGCTGCTCCCAGGTTAACAAATGACGTAATAATAATACATCAGAAAAAAAAGAGAGAAACTTAGGAAAGAGAGGGTGGGCAATTACGCCATTTTCCTCTAATTCATGCAGTTTTGGAGTTGTTCAGGATTCCATAGGCCCACGAAATTGTTTGGATCTCATTAGCCTCAAAATAAACTTAGGAAACCTCGAATCGATTGGGTGACGCTCAGCGAATTGTCAACGGCAGTGTTTACAAGTACAGGTCCATTTGATGATGACATCGAGAAATACAGTGCGCGAGTTTGTTTCAGGTCACTCACTGCAAGTATGACTTCTCCCAAGGTCGGTGTACGGGGGCAGAATCTAATGCTCCTAATAACACGCGAAAATAATGTTGTTGTTGTTTCAAATGTGGAAATAATTCTTCTCCTTTCCAGTATGATGCCATGATTCTTCTAACCAAGATAAAAGTTTCGGCAACCAAAAAGAACAATAAAAGCTTTACATGGTACAGAACATGTAGGGAAAAGTGATGCACCAGGGGACAGAATGTACCTAGGGACACCGTAGTTATTTCTGATTAATAATAGGCGAGTTTTCGCAAAATGACCCGGTTAGTAAAACTGGTTACTGTTGGTCACTACATGACAAACTACCCTGACCAAAACGGGTTTTTCAAAGGTTGTCGCGATTAAAGCACAATTACGTTACAGAGACTGTTTTTCGAGAAAAAGAAGCTGTAATAATTAAATTTGTTGTGTGAAGAAATTGTAGACGAAGATGACCAATTATTAGGTAGTACGCATTAAACTTGTACAAGAAAAAACGAAATATCAATAAAGTAACGTACTTATTTGGGGTGGAAACAAGTCGAGAAAAATATTGCAGACTTCAATCATTTAGCATGTTCCGATGAAGATTCTGTGAACTTGCGAATTAAAAAAAAATGTGTGTTAAGCCTTTTAAAGAAAAAGGTTTAAAAACTTGAAACGTTTAAAGAAGCTTAAGCCTCTTCTAGAGTAGTCAAATACTGGAGGATAGCAGATTGAGTCTGAGATGCCTAACGGCCATGTATATATATATATATATATATATATATATATATATTTATTTATTAAGGGGTGGACAAGTAACTACGGCTATAGTTCAGGAGATGCGATCAAGATGATTTAGTTTTCTGAAAGTATGCTGAGAGGAAATGAATAATAATTTGGATGTTGTATTCAAAACCTTTTGGGGGGAACTTTCTTGCGGTCGAACGTGGATTTCTAGTTTTCCGTAAATATGATGTAAAGAAGCAGATAAGTTGATTTTTGCAAATACTTAATGTCCACGAAATTATTGCCCTTTTATTTGAGATAAGACCCTATAGGTTTACAGATACTTTGTATCTTCTTGAGTGTTTCTCCTTAACTATAACCCATGCGCCGGGAAGGAGCAGATATATGCACTATACAAGAGACCTAAAGTTTAAAAGAAATTTGCATACCTTTAAGTGTCGCTTCTTATATATAACTTACTGATGTAGGCCAAAAAGAGGGCAGTTATATTAATCTTTTATGTACGCTCCACACAAGGGCTCTATAGACTTGCAGGTGAGTGTGCGTCCTGAACTAACCCACGAAGATCCGGAAGGTAGACACAAGGGCTCTATAAATTTACAAGTGAGAGTGCGTCGTTCATTATAACCCACACACCCAGGAGGCAGTTATATTACTCAATAATGGATATTTATTTCTAAATATTAATTAGAAACAGTGATTCCGCCAACCCCCGTTTGGGAGAATCACCCTCAAGTTCTCGACAATACCAACTTTAAATTTTTTTGCGGGAAAAAATCAACAGAAACCGTGCAAAACTTCACTTACACCAGCCCAATTTTGACTTTACCCCCAAACTGAAAATCCTGGCAAAAACCCTGATTAGAAATAGGGCCTATCTAACATAGCAAAGAACAACTTACATAAATATTTGTTTTTTAAAAAAAATTGTGGACAAGAAACTGCGTTATATGCTCAACAAGGAACAAACAAACAAAAAAAGTTTTAAAAAATATATGTTACTTACTGTAGTATCAAGCGATCAATTAATAAACGACTACACTTAGTTCATACAACTGTTTTAAAAATAAAGTAGGCGTTTATCTGCACTTCACACACTTCAACGCTTTATTTCATCAATTATCGATAGCTTGAAGTACGCTGACCCAAAGATCCACGTACAACAGTAGCAGCCCGTGATATAGAAACCAACTGAGGCACCGAAAGAAGTAATTTCAAAAGGTATTGGATATTAATGTTCTAATTATTTACCTTTCTCATTTATATTAATAATTCGTCCGTGCTGGTAACTACAAGGTAAGAATGCCAATTTGTTGGGGAATAGCGATTCTGATTTCTATATTTGGTACTATCCAGGCATTCAGCTAGCAAGGCTTAGGAGACACCAGGCACGTATCCAGAATTTGGTTTTGGGTGGGGTCCAAGGTGCATAAAATGTATAATAAAATGCCTGGGCATAAAATGTATAATAAATATTTATCATTAAACCTGAAGTTATACTATTTTTTCCATAAAACTCTTAATTTTGGGGGTCAGAACGCACCCCCTAAATACGTCCCTGGGAGACATTAGAAAACTTCTATCAACAATAGAAAGTTTGCCCGTTGCAGAATTTGAGTAGATTTTTTTCACCACTAAGATTATTATAACATTGTAAAATGGGATTGGCAGGGTAATAATGAAGCCAGTGAACGCAAGGGCGCCACCCCAGCACTTTCAATGGACATCATGAAGTGGAGCGCCTACTTGATTTATATATTTTTCAAACATTTCTTTTGCGTAAAAATTTTCTATTTTGTGACAGACTAAATCTAGCTTTACACTTAGAAGAACTTATTGTTCGTGGCATTGCCTAGTTAAAAGCTACAACAATTTAAGGAGCTCAATAATTCGTGTTTGAAACTGAAAAATGAAAAACAAAAAGAACATAACAGATGTGCAATTTCTACTGTCTTTTCAGTGTACATCCAACACGTGATCTCAGATTTCTATACGTCTGGTGTGATCACTGTGGCAATTTCGCATCTGTGACTATTACTATCTGTACCTTGAAGAGCGTGGATGTCAAGTGACATAGTATGAGCCGATCCTAAAGCCGGTGATTTTTACGTAAGAAAAATGTAAAAAAAGTGAATAAGAATAGAAAATCACACTCTGAGGAGAAACTAACTCTTAAGTGCTAACACACGAAAAAAGAACAAAATCAGAATTGCCATGCCAATTCATATAGTTTCTACGAATTTCTTTTACATGTTCACATTTCGAGTAAGTTATTACTAATTCTCTACGCAACCACGTACCGACTACAATTGCAAACTACAATTTAACAGCACGTCTGAATTTCAGGAACATTCCTAGGGTAAACACGATTGTTTCTTAATATAATATAGTTATAAACCGTCAAAAGTAACATGTACCATTTGATAAATATAGCATTTCTGGCTACCCTGCTTTCCTAGCGAGGGATACGCTTCAAACAGCAGGAGAAGCATGAGCAAAGCATGTTTTTGACACTGAGAGAAAGTTCCAACCTGGCCTCACAGCTCCTTTAACACACAGAAAGCAGAATTTATTGTACTTGTGCTGTTGGAATTCGTTGCCATGGTAACCGATGGGAACGCGTGCTGAGGAGGCCTCAGGTGGAGGAATTCCGGGTAACCAAGCAGCGAGAAGTGACTGACAAGGAGCAGGCATTACTCATCTCTCACCACTGACAAAGAGAAGCCAGTCTGGCCACTTCGGCTAGTATGACATTCTACTATCTCATGCTCCGGAGTCTTGACCTATTGAAAGGCTGCGTTATATGCTAGACTATGGCCACTGGTATATACTAAACGCCTGTTTTGTGTCATGGAAAGTAATTTATTTATTTTGGAAACAAGAACAATAATTTACATATATTTGTATTTTTATGGAGAAATATACATGAGGCCTGACCTCACCTGCCTCACCCGACGGGCCGCTTCTGACGTACAATCCAGTTTCCCTGTGCTAGCTGCCATGCTGACCTGGATTCAAAACCATGCTCCGTGGTGCGGTCAACCAGAAGGTAGCAAATGTTCTTGGTCAATCAGTGTAAACAGGTCCAAAAATTCATCTTGGTCAGCTCCAAAACGTAACCGGTTCAACGTCAAAATACGCCTAATAGCTCAGGAAGTAAGAATCGCGTTTCAATGGAAGTATTTTGTAGTGTGGTTAGTCTGGTCTAGTGCAAAGGGCGACTATAGTAGGAAGTCTGTCAACATTTTTCACTTTTCAAGTAGTTGGGAGTAAATTTAAGGAGTACAATCCCAACGATATTGTGTTAAATACGAAAGGAAATATTACAAATATATATGGACTGTATTCACAAGTGTGTGTGGTTTACAAGTTAACGTGTAAGTTCATAATGGCGTATTTTGTATAATAAAATTTTTCGAAAAAGGAACATACGATGTACCACGGGACACATTAGTAAAACATACCAGGGACAAACAGATTCAGTGTGAAGACAATGGATTTATCGTTAGATACGGTACTTTATATTTGTAAGTGATAGCTAGTAAAATAACTCCGCTTGCTAAAAAGGGCATTATTCTAAAGCTTCCTGAGCCATTAGCGGAACAAAACGTTGTTCATAATGCATAGCAGGTATGGATTTATAAATGGGCCCACTATGCGTGGTCCCAGGGGGCGCCAAATTTTAGCGGCGCAATTAGTACTAACCACTACCAGCCGTTATGGGATATACATGACACACTGGTTAGGGTGGTAGTCACGACAATTACAAGACAAAACAGCGTTGGTCACAAACGCGTGTGCCACTGTCAAAATCGTACTAAACACATCAGCGTATGTCAAGTGCCGCGTAAAAACAGTCGATGGACATTCTGCGTATCGTGAAAAATTAACCTCTGGCAGACCCAGTAATCTCCATGTAGAAGCGATACTGGATTGATCGATGCTATAAAAAATATATGAAGCCTGGGAGCGGAAGTAACAGTTAATCTCGATCGCTCCGAGTCTATAGACCAGATTTTGTTCTAACTCGGTTTCTTTACGCGTATTATCGCTGTGTGGCCTGATTTTAGGCTTCAGAAGTAATGTCTGTACTGTGAAGCTAACAGCTCTGTCCGTCCATCTGACTCTTGATAGCTCAGGTACTACTAGAGCTAAGGTGGTTCAGGTGTCGTTGGAAAGGTCTCAGCGAGGCCAGTTGAAACCAGTACAGATCACAGGTACGGTCTCGAGATACGAGGGGCAATCTTCAACTCAGAAACTACTAGGGTTAAGAAGGTGGTTGAAGCGTCTCTGGAAAAGTATCGGCGAGGCGAGTTCAAACCCCTTAGATTACAGGAGCGGGTCAAGAGAAAGGGGGAGGCCAACTTTCAACAAAGCAACTACTAAGGACTACGAACGTGTTTGAGGTGTCGCTGAAAAGGTCCGTAATATTTCATTTATAATAGGGGCGCTACAATTTAGTGTGTCCAGATGCCTTGAACGCTAAACCCGGATTTGCTGTACAGTAGGCTACCTAAGGTGTATTCGTATCGTTTTCATGTATTATATACAATTTTAGTAATATTTTACATGCATTTCCTTGCCTTATATAAAGACTTTCCTTCATTTCCTTACGTGACTTCTATATTGCATATAAATGTATTACTTATGAAGTGTTTCAATTTAGACTATTTTTTGTAATGTGTTCCCTGGTACAACTGCATGAAAATTTAGTTAAAGCACACAACGTATTAACGCTGTAGATCACCCCCGCCATCTTGGTACGCACCTTCCATTGATTTACATGGGAATTGTTTTACTCATTTTATGCCTCTCGGATGTAGAATATTTAAGTTCTGCTTTCACAAAATTTGTCTTGGTGGTTATTTTGACTCTTGTATAGTTTTGGTTTGTGAAGTTTCTCCAAATATATAATTATAATGTATTATTAATAGTTTGCTATATAAATCACAATATGGTAACGGGAAATTATACTGTTTCTGTGTAAAATATTGCATTTCTATAAAGTAGCATGAGTAAAAGAGAGCATGACGATAAACTGTGCGAAAACAGAAGTTAAAACTATACTCCTGAAAAGTATAAAACTAGTAAAACAATTCCCATGTTAATCAATGGAAAGTGCCTACCAAGATGGCGGGGGTGATCTACAGCCTTAAGGCTGGACATCCAACAAAATTTAGAATGATTTACGTCATTGTATTAGAATTGAGTATTATTTCCTTTATTCAAGGCAGCTCTATTCGTTTAAAAGATGAAATGCAAAATTTGTTCTCTGGAACAACACTTTCCCCTATTGTTCTAGATGCACATTTATTTCATTAAAGAAACGGATTTTTTTTGTTGCTCTTGCAACCTGCTTCTTTTACAACCCACCACTCGTAACAGAATACCGTTATTATTTCAATAATAATAATATTATATATATATATATATACCATACCTCGACAAAAAATATAATCCGCGTCGTTAACCAAATGATCGGTACTCAGATAAAGTGCTCAATTGAACTCCTGTAGTACTACGTTTCGGAATTTAGCGGAACACGAGTTAAAGGTGTTCAAAGCGAAATTTTGAACGCCTACAAGAGATGTAACACTTCATATACATGCGTGGAAGGTATTATTTCCCGTTTATTGTCATATGAAAGGTTTCAATGATGATAATTTGAATGTTGAAGTTATTGATCTAGTTGACGTATTAATGAATTGCACTGATCCTGTCAAATGAGGATATTATATAAATATCGAATGACCGAACAAGCTTCCATCTCGCTTATTTTGTAGTCGATTGATTTTCAGGAAGAATCCAGACACGTCACTTTTAATTTCAAGGGGAATGTAGCTTTGTGGTCAAGATGTTCCATTTATTGCGTTTACTGAGAATGGGAAAGTTTCTTAGAACTTGGGGCAAATTACAAATCATGTGAATTATATCTCGATTCTATTTACAAAAATATGTGATTGCTTACTATTTTTATTGAAGACTTTGTGGGGAAAATCGTGTCTCTCAAGTATTGGGTAAGTGCAAAGCTCCTACTCCTTTTGACGTCACAGGTAGGCATAGTACCGAGACTAGGGTCCAGGAATCGAGACGAAATCAAGACAGGCTTATTCCTCAAGACGATACCGAGACTTGCATCTCGAGACTATAAGCTTCATTTTCACGAATGTCGATAATTTTAATTTAATGCTTTGTTAATGTTGTTCCATACTGGAAGTCGTCTTGTGACAACTAGTTTAATTATGATAATTTTTATTTAACATGTTAAATTGTAGTTTAAAAATATGACTATAAATCATACAAGTAGTTACGTTATCAATGCCAAACTATTTTCTCTTGTCTTTCAACAATAATATAAAGTGTTGGAGATTGATTCGTGGACGGATGAATACAGACATTTTCTTCTGCGAATTTTCATCCCCATACTTTCTCCCTTATCGGTATTATACTTCTGTTGGCACTCTCCCATTTATATCAATCAGACTGCTATACTGATACTGGAAAGTACATGTCAAGAAGCCAAACTGTCTAAATTCTAATATGGGTCTTTTGTTACACCATTTATTTATTATATTTTTAAAAAAATGGAAAGATTTCTGCAATACTAACCTTACAAAAGATGGAGACAATATACAGTAGAAGCTCTTTTATAGGCACGGTCGGGATCGCGGCCATACTGGTTAACCAATTTTGCCGGATAATCGAACGTCTATAGTCCTAACGGCCACAAAGCAGGAAAAGCTAAACTTAAGTGAACACTGACAATCACGACAAAAAATAAGCGAACGAAAACATGGTTACAAGGGTCGTAAACATCACTGTATAAAGCGTGCGATACAGATGACAAAGAAAATCGCATTTACAGCCAAGCGAAGTGGCGCGATATTGCGGAAAAGGCCAGTGAGCGCCCGAGCACAACAGGGTGCAAGTGGCTCGACCGATGAAGGATAATAGAGCGTGCCGGTTTATACAATGCCGGATAAAACAGCAGTTACTGTATATGCAAACAAGTCGGAGCTCAGTGCCGGGACACCTCAACTATCTCCTTAGCCCTGGTAGTTCCTGATTTGAAAGTTGCCGACAGAGGGGGATATAAGATTGTACGTACATAGTAATGACTTAAACACAGCAAATTTTTTTACCTATTACTTTATGCTTTGCTAGGATTGTTGGAATGACATTTTAATCTGATAACACGGATTATTTGAAATACTAGGTGTGTGTATATGAAACCGGGATTTGTCCATAGACGGCGTTAGCTGTTACTGTGGTTACCGTAAAAATGCGTCCTTGGCGCAACTTGCTTGTTTTGACTGCTGATAATGATTTGGAACTCACAACAAGACAAGTTTCATGTCATAGTGTAGTGTTTAATAGCGTTGAACATGGCGCAATTTGTACCTACAAACTACGATGTGCGGACAGTATTGATCTTTTGTTACCATTTGAAGAAAACTGCTGCAGAATCGCATCGCATGCTTGTCGAAGCTTACGGTGATCATGCTCTTGGTAAGTCACAGTGCTATGCGTGGTTTACAAAATTTAAAAGTGGTGATTTTGACATGAGAAACGAAGAACGTGGAAGACCGCCGAAAGTTTCCAGACAGCGAATTGCAAGCTTTGTTGGATTAGGATGACGCTCAAACGAAACAACAACTCGCGGATCAATTAAATGTGACACTAGAAGCAGTTTTTATAGGTTTAAAAGCCATGGGAAATATTCAGGTGGGAAAATGGGTTCCACATGCATTGACTGAACGACAGCAGGAAAACTGAAAAACCACTTGCGTAATTCTGCTCGCCATGTACAAAAGCAAATCATTTCTCCATCGAATTGTGACTGGTGACGAAAAGTGGATCTATTTCGAGAATCCTAAGCGTAAAAGATCATGGGTAACTCCAGGAGAACCGGCTACATCGACTGCAAGACCAAATCGCTATGGACAGAAGACAATGCTTTGTGTTTTGTGGGATCAGAAGGGAGTGATATATTATGAACTGATGAAACCTGGCGAAACCGTTAATACCCAACGTTACCGACAACAAGTGATCGATTTGCATCAAGCTTCGCGTGAAAAACGACCACAATATGACCAAAGACAACATAAAGTGATTGTGCTTCACGATAATGCACCTTCACACACAGCAAAGCCGGTCAAGGAAACGATTGCGACGTTTGGCTGGGAAATCCTTCCGCATGCGGCTTACTCACCAGACTTGGCGAATTCCGATTTTCACTTATTTGCATCCATGGGACACGCACTTGCTGACCAGCGTTTCACATCTTACAAAAATGGCTTGATGACTGGTTTGCAACACAAGAGGCACAGTTTCTTTGGTTTGGCATCCACACATTGCCGGAACGATGGCAGAAATGTATCGCTAGCGATGGCCAATACTTCGAATAAAATAGTTCTTAGCATTGTCATCCAATCACTGTGTCTTTTCTGTACATAAATTCCGGTTTCATATTTACGCACCTGGTACCAATGTGCTTATTTCAGTTTACATTTCTAAGATAAGGAATACGCTATTTGAAAGTAGCGCCTAACGGGAACACCACTCGTTTCTTTTTGCTTAAATGTATGGACGTGCATACTTATAAATTGGTTCTTTTAACCCTCAAGAGCAATATTGTAAACTAATTGATTCGTTGAGCTGCGTTCTGTAAATATTATTTTCAATTTCTTTGTATTTGATTATTTCCTTGCACAAAAGTTCAAAATAAGTAAAAATTTTGTCACGTAGTGTATACTGTTAAAAATTTTGTTAACGTTGCTAGGAATTTTCAGGGAAGTTTCTAGGAATTTTAGTATTTCATGTTGTTTCACTGTAATGAAGGAAAACTCAGACTTTTCGCATGATTATCTGGATATTTTTCGTTTTCAGTTCTGCACCTGCGCAGAATGAAACAACTATTGCTTATCGTAGCTGTGCATGCAATGTTGATCAAGAGTTTGCTGCCGCCATTTTGTCAGTTCTTATTTTGGTAGAAATGGGAACATTTTGAGTGAATGGGAATTCCGAACCCAAATAACAATTACATAAATTATTAAAATGTGGCATAAGTCGTGGGATGAACTTTGCTGATATCTTCGGGATTCAGCCAACATAATTCTAACACTCTATACTGTTTTCTTTTAACTGGAAATTTAGAGTAGTCACTACGACGCTAGATTTTTCACTAAAGAACCCATGTCAAATCTCCTTTAGACTTCTTCTTCTTCATTTCTCTTGCTCTCAACATTCCTGAGAACTGTATGACGGATGTCTTTATTAGCCAAGTTACTGAAAATTTTATAGTTGCCTAGCTATTCCCAGGAATGTTTCGGAAAATCTTTAACATTGTACGTTCATTTATTTCTATAAATCTGGTACAAAATTTTGATTCAAACGTAATTTTTTCATGTTTAACGTAACAGTTATTCAGTCAATTTAAATATAATTTAGAAATAGCAAAACTTAAATGATACGTATACCAATTTTGCAATTTATGGTATAACATGGATCCGTTCCCATAATAGAAATATTTTTGTGACTCACTTATTGGTAATGGTATTCCATATCTCCTAACTAGAGCTATATATCACTTTAAAGTTGTACCGTTTCTCTCTCTATTTCAGATTATTATTTCTAATCTAAATCTCAAATTATATGTAACAAACTCTGTTAATGTCATATTAATATTCTTGTTCTTGTATTGAGATCCGAAAGCCTGCATACCCATTTCAAATAAGTCAAGGGACGACAACTTTTTAAAGTCTATCGTCTTTCAAGACTCTCGAGACAAGACTGAGGTTTACAATCGAGACCAAGACCGGAATTTTCAGATCGAGACGAGACCAAGACAAAACTGTACCAAAAATTCGAGACTGATGCCAGTCTCGTCTCGATACCATCCCTAGTCACAGCAGCTACGTGCAACTAAATGAGAGGGATGCCTAGCCATCCTTTTTCCTTGCTTTCTCGGTACAAAAATGACCAGAGATGACAAAAGAGGCAAAAAAAAAGATTAGCAATTCCTGACACGCATTGTTACGGGTGATGAGAAGTGGGTTCTGTACCGGAACGTAAAGCGTCGAAGGACTGTGTCGCGTTTCTGAACTGCCTCCATCGACATGAAAACCAGAGCTTCATCCCAAGAAGGCGATGTTACGTGTGTGGTGGCACGTCAAAGACAGACTTAAATGCGAGGTCCTGGAACCTAATAAAACCATTAATGCCCCCTCTACTGTCAACATTGCAGACTGCGAGCAGCGTTGCGATCCAAGCGGCCACACCTCGTCAATCAAGGAATAACCATTCACCATGATAACGCCAGACTACATGCCCCTGCCATCACCTATCAAAAATCAGACTTTGTTTGGGGGGTTAACTCACTCGCCCTATTCTCCAAACTTGGTCCTTTGGTAAACTTTTTGCTTATATGGGCCCGCCACTATTATCTGTCACGTTCGAGTTAAAAGACATCCACTCGAACCTGGGACCTTCGAGTCCGACTTGGTCATTACAGACTACTAATTTCGCACTCTGCAGAACTCCTTTACTCGGAATATCTTTGTGAAGATGTGAAAACTGCCGTACAACAGTTCTTAAGACTCTAACCCTCAGGTCTTTTATCGGCGTGGGACTCATCATCTACCAAAAAGATTGCCAGAGGTCATCGATTGCGATGACAATTATGCACAATCCTAGGTAAGTTCAATTTTGTATTGTTCGCACCTCTAAAATGTACACCAAAAACGGGAAGATCTTTTGTAGGTACTGAATATTATAAACAAACTTAGTAGGCGTACTAACATTTTACCTCGTTTCAGTATATCATATTTGACAGTTCCACACCCAATTTCTTGCAAAGTTTTAAAAGAAAATAGTAAATAATCACATTTTGTAAATAGATTCGACAGATTATTCACATGATGTGTCACTTGATTCACGCTGTCATCTGTCACTGAAGAAAATTTCAATTTCTTCCACTAGGCCGCAATAAATAGGGCACCTTTACCACAAGGATAGAAATTAAACGTGACATCTGTCTGAATTTTCTTAGAAATCAAAACAGGTTACGAAAAAAATGGGAGGAGGTTGGAAGTTTCTGTTGGGTCATCCTGTATTTATATATTCGCATTTGGCAGTGATCAGTGCAATTAACACGTCAACTTTATCAGTAACTTTAATACTCAAATTATCTTTTAAGTGCAGCCGTTCGTATGAAAGTAAACGGGAAATACGCATATGTATGAAGTGTGACAACACTACGTAAGTCGTGTTCCGCTAAATTCCGACACGTAGTACTACAAGTGGGTTCATTACCAGGCGCGGATCCAAAGAGGGCTATAGTCCCTTCCTCCTCGACGTCCAGGTATACACTGCACAAAATGGCCTTTAATCCTACTTTATATTTGATAAAGTGATACAACTATGGTTTAGCCCCCACACTTCTGGATCTGCGCCTGTTCACTACTATAAATACACTGTGGAATTTTCGTGCTGACTTGCGATTTCCACCAGACCCTTCTTACTGTAGATGCCACTTAAACCAAGCAGGAGAAAACCCACAAATGGTACTCCTTTAATATATAGCGTAGCCTAGTCGGTAGCGCGCTCGACTTCAATGCGAGCGGTCCCGGGTTCGATTCCCGATGGGGGCTCAAATATTTCGGTGTCTGGTCAGCGTGGGAGCAGTAGACCAACTCCTCCCTTCGGGGAGAGGCCTCATCCACTAGTGGATTGAATATGGCTGTGATTTATATATATATATATAAAGTCTGTTAGCAGTAGCGATTCGTCAATAGAGGATGTAAGGAACTTCCTACAGTCAAAAGAAATATGTTAAAAAAAATAGTTTTTCTCATAAAAAAAAATGCATATAGTTACTTTAATAAAATGTGGATGCAGCATTGTGTCGAGGGACGGTCAAATCATACACCTTATGTGACTTGTCCACTCCCTGCCGCACTGTGTGACTTATCGCTGCTTCCTTATAGTTTGTTCGAGCGAGCTACACTACTTGAACTAGTGCACACTAGTGTACACTTCTGAGTTCGAGTGGGTAGTGCAAGTTGCACCTCTGCTGCTCGGACAGCCGCACAGTGCAGCCGATTCTAAAAAAAGCTGGCCAAAAGTCTAAACAGAAAGTAACTAGTTAGGGATTTTTTCATGTTGGGTTGGTTACAGTACATCTGTAATGGTCAGAAATTACTTATGAAAGTACTTGTTTCCTTTTACCGGTCCCAGGAGTCGCAAAGCTACCTTTCTTCAATTAGAATCGTGTTACTGAGGCAGTAAACGACACATGTGTTGAAAGTTGTATAACAACTTTAGTTTGAAGCAGATCATAATCAAATAAAATGGAATCAACGTCTGAAAGTACGTAGAATATATATAAAAAAGTTAGGAAATAACAGTTTATCAAATATACATTATTAGTGAAACAGTAATTGTTATTGATTTTATTAGTTGAAAGCGTTAAAATACGATATGTTATTATGAAAAATTTATGTTGTTCCGTGTGTCAAATGTATGTTCGTCAATATAAACAAAAAAAATCTGCCCTAAGTTGCCCCTGTTCGTTATTCAATCGTTTCAAAATGGCGGACCCAAAAATCCATTTTCCACATCGTTTGAGCTAAAGCTACGAAATTTGGCACAAACGTGTATTATCACGAGTAGTTTAGGAAAATATTAAAACATATTGAAAAGGTCGCCATCTTAGATCAAAAATGACCGCACAAGAAGATCACAAGAATCTGACTTTTATATCTCTTTCTCTTCAAATTTCCCCTCTTTTCATATTCACATTATTCATGTACAAACTGGTTACAGATATATGAAGCATAATATGATTTTCATGCCATGCATTGGTCATATATGTCCAAAGTCATTACGCTAAACGTACGAATACACTGACTGCTTCCTGACAATGTTTACTTGGTTCGCCATTCCTGACTGATCCCTGGTATCCATTTCTCTCGCCATATTGATTGGATAATCTGAATTTTCTTATATATTAAATATTTGGAATAATAACAAAGTTCGTTTAATTCCAAAAATATGCAATGATCGGAGCCGGATTAAGAGTAAGTTTAAAGGGGCTGTTGTTGCTCAGGGCCCCCACTCGTTTAGAAGTCTCACCAAAGGTAAATTAATCAGTTACTTTTACTATTACAGAAGCAGGGACCCTAACAGAGTCTTTAGCTCAGGGAAGACAGTCCAAGCCCCACAAATGGCTTAATCCAGCACTAAAAATAATAATTTCATGTTATGGCAGCAATGTTTATTCGTGTTTTTCCGAGGTCAGATTCGACTTTACTAGGCAGTTCCTGGACTTGGTCAATTTCTCATTAATATTCATTCAGAGTTCAATGAAAGGTTTTGAACGGTCTGTTTCCTTTTGTATCTCCCGAAATTTGCAATATAAAATGTATGAATGTTCAATTGTAGCCCGTCCATCTGTATATATGGTTTAAAAAGAAACTCCAAATTATCTCATATCGCTTTCCTTATCCTATTTTAACTTGTTCATCTTTATTATTTCTACTTCACCACAAGGAATTTTGAATTAATGGATTAATTAATAGCTAATGGCAATTAGTAATTGATATTACAAACATATTTCAAGTCTTCTAAACATTGCTTTTTTACTCTTAATATTGTTTTCGGCAAATTTACGTCCAAACATTCAATTTGTTGGAACTAATTCTTAATGCTCATTCTTTTATTGTAATGATTACTTTTTAAGTTATTTTAGTATTCTTTGACGATTACCTTTTTCACTAGAGGTAACGAGTGAATTATTTTACTCAGTCTTTAAGCAGTTTTATTTTTCGCATTGGGCTATTGTGCTAACAAAATCTGCCAAACTACTCTATTGTAACAATGCACTTGCAAGTAGCAAAGCCATAGTACTGACTGATATGTGGTTGAAACATGTAGTGAGCAACCGACTTTAACTTATGAACTCTGTGAACACACACTAGGGATAAGTCTATTAATGAAGCCGAAAACATTATAACCAGAAACCTAGCTAAAAGTTCTTGATACAAGTCACATGAAAATTTAACTAGTGGTGTTTGTGATTAGTTTGTGTCACTACTCAGCAACCTTGTTCATTGTTTACTAAATTAGAAGTTATGAGAATAATGCAGATTATCGCCATATGATTAAACTGACCAGATAAGACTAATGCTTATACGTATTTAATGTGGATGTTGACAAATGAAACTACATCTGGAAACCGCTGTTAAAACAAGTGATTTAATAGACTATTGTTTCCTCTTTGTATACTGTAAATTGAAGTCGTTAAATTGTTAAAATGTTGTGCTATTTGTGTGTGTTTTATTAATGATTTGTTTCACCTTTAAAGTACATAATAAACTAGCGCTGTAAGTTAATGCTGGTTCGACTACTAAAATTAATTTGAATGGCTTTCCTACGATGGTGATGGCTGTACTGCCCGAAGGTAGGTCCTAACCCAACGGTTCCTGGACAATGCGAACTGATGGTTGTATGCCATTACCTTCCATCGGATAATGATGACGTCTTGAGGACGGGACCTACAGTTTCTTAGGCAGAATTAATTTAGGAGCCTACTCCCAGTCTCTTGCATCTTTTTACTATGTCCCGAAGCCTTAAAATATTAATTGCACATATACAGAATGTTTGTTAATAATAAAGCAAGCGATTCTCAAAATGTGTTCGTTTGACTTTCCAGGATAGCAAGTAAATGTCTCCTGATAGGAACTCCAATCATTCAACTTCGCGGCATTCAAGGTATTCGTGCTACCTACTGGGGAATGTCGATGAACCTCTGGAGGTTGAAAACAAATCCTTTTGCTTATTAATTATTAATCTTCGTTACAACTCAATACCAAAAGAACCTGAATTACCATTTTCTGGAAATAGTTGCCCTACGTAACATCTCAAATCTGAATTAAATTTCTCGTATGAAATAGCTATAATTGATTTCAATTACACTCCTACAAGAATTAGAATTGAAATTCCATAATTTTCTAAGTAGCTATGCCGAAGTTCAAAATAAAATTTAATGACTCGAAATATTCGCCTGACATTGTGAAATCCATCGCACACAAGTTTACATTTTAATTCCGTTCATTTTTACAAAGTGTTGACAAACTTTACACTAAAGAAGTTACTAGGGACAAAATTTCTACTACGAAGAAAATACTTTCTTTAGGACCATTTTGTTATACTCTGAATTTAAGATCTTCACAGATAATTATTTCTAAACCTTTGTATCTCTTAACGAAGAAGAGGGCCTTGGCTACGGCAGCCTGCAAAAGAAGGGTGCAATTTAACATGCATTTCACACATCTCTCGGAATATCGTGGTTTCCCACATTTCGACAAAATGACTCAATAGCGCCTTAAACATAATGCATGTAAAGTGAAGACTCCATGACGTATTGCCCCCCCTAGAAACCAAGCATGTTTTAGTAACTCACGTAATAATTTTCTTACAGAAATTCTGATTCTATTTTTCCTTATTTATTTCCACAGAAAATAGTTGGCAGACTTATGCTCAAGGGGCTACTGAGTCATTTTTTCGAAGGAACCACATGAAACCATGATATTCCCAGAAATATGTGAAAATTCATGTTAAATTAGACGATTATTTTGCAGGCCGTAGTAAAGTCCCTCTTAATAAATCATATAGTTTCTCATTTACAGTTAACAAATAATAATAAGATTGTACACACTGAAACTGAAAATCTGTGACATTGTACTGACGAGAAATTCCAGAGGTACCTCTGTTTTTGGTTTTTAAAGTCCTTCTTTACGATGATGTCACGTGTGCTTCTTTCTTCCTAACGAGCTTGAAGAAGTAAGAAAAGAACAAATAAAACGTTTCGTTTACGGCTGTGTGAAACTATAATTACACGTCACAGCATCTGCAACTGCACTTGCAATTAATCCATTTTAGCTTACTTCTCAACTCAAAGAGTAATGTCATTATTAACATTAAAGGGTTACGATAAAGGAGAACTAGAACTCTCGTAACTTTCTTAAAGTGACAACTATAGTCATTTCATTTTCTGAAACTAGGCGTGTGGCAATTACAATTTTCAATACTATTTGATCAAAATGCACGGCAATGAGAGAGCTCAAACTGCTAAGAAAGTAACTTGCATGTTTTCCTTTGTTTTTTAACCCACTTGTTTATCCTTCCAATCTTTCCGTTTGGGAACCATCCCTCTGTTGTCATCCAGTAACATATCCTAACTCTTTATGTCTTCAATCTATTCTCCAATATTCAGCTAGAACTTGCTATTCTTAAACACAGCAAATACTAAGTCATTATGCACTGCAAATTTAAGTTTTTGAGAAATAATAATGTAGCTACTACAGCTTCGTACATTTTCCATGCACATCCTGCTATCACGCAACAGATTTTCAATTCAGAGCTTTTTGTGATTTCACTCTCGCTCGTTCATTCACAGACAGTTATCTGAAACTCTACGTGTGTAAATACTATTGCGATCTACATATGTATTATATACTGAAGTCCAAATCTTGGCAAATGCTTGTCGAGCAGAAGCAGCACCAACTTCACGCTTACAGCAAGAAGCAGAAAGCAGTTTACCTCTTATTTCGGTAACAATTTGATTTAAGATTTTGTGTTTTAAAATGCGATTGCGAGAATGCAATGCAATTAAAACTGCCTAATTGAAAATAATACTATTTTTATTACCCGGAAGAAGACGAATGTATTTCTCACGGAAAAAATCACCTTTCCTACTAATACAGTAAAATAACAATAACATGATTTCGAATTCTGAACTACTTATATACTGTGCACTTCTTACACATAAGTGGAGCGTAACCAGCATTTTAGAAATCTTTAAATTCTGGTATTAATGATGACAAACAACTTATAAAAACTTAAAATAAGGTTCAGTTACTTCATTCATTCAACGGCAAATAATGGATACCAAGTGTATTTTCGTTTATGAACTAAGCGCAAATTAATATAATTTGGTTATTAATGTATTTATACTTCATAACCCAATCCCATGGTTCACCAGCAGATATGGTGGCAGAGTCCGGAAGGGTACTAGGAAGATAGGCAGGTCCGAGTGCTGCTACCAGCCATCCTGAAATTTTCCGTGGTTTTACTGTTTCTCTGTATCCACATCAAGGTCTGTTCCCTACTTTCCCTATTCTTGCTCCCACAAGCGCTCGCCGAGAGCCGTTCGTTATTTTATATAATCGAATGCGTATACTTACGCACTTGACTAAATTAACTACAGTTCAGAACATTTTTTTTAAAAGTAAATATTGTTTGGTGAGCTACATTTATCAACGAACGTGCATTCGCACGAAACATATTTTTGTCAGGGCATGTTTCTATTCCTTTACATGAACAGTGAAAAATTACTTAATTTTGATTTTAAAAAAAAAATCACTCTGTGGAGTATAAGTAGAAACTTATTTTAAAAGGGACAATTTAGGATTATAAAGTATTCTTACTTGTGAATCAACGTGAGAGGAAACACTAATGAATATTAGTTACTTTTTCCCCTTTTCCTTATTTCTGTGATAACCATCAGGTACTATTTCAAATCAATATTTCCAACTCGCATGACAAATTTGTTTTAAACCTTGAATATATATATATATAAAGTAAAATTGAGATGAACAACAATACTGCCCATTTTCTCCACTTTATTTACTCAAGTTTTTTTAATAATATTTTCTATTTACTCTTCGTTTTAGAAATATCGAATTGAAATACTAAGATTCGGAAAATTTCACTTACCTGTCACATCTTCACAAAAGTAAATCAGAGGCTACAAAACTACACACCAGAAACATATAACAAAATCGTCAGGTGCACATAGTATAGAAAGTGACTTACACACACGGAAACAATACTAATCACAGTTCCATCGGTTGGCATGATTTTTTTTAGATTTCCTTTATCTTCCTTACTGTTACAGCAACTAGGAATATTTGTGTTGATTCGTCACACGCACATGGCTGGTCTTCATAAAGGAAAAGAAAACTGATTGATGTGGCACAGTAGCAATCCTTATGCCTCAAAATAATGATTGAAACAAAAGTGTTAATATAGACATCGTTCGAAAATTCTTCGCTCTTGAACGTTACTGCTTTTATTTTCAAAACAAGAAGAGGTCTTCGAAACGTTGAATCACCTTCTGAACTCGGTTTTACAGAACTGGTCAATCCGAAACTGCATAGATGAGTTCTCGCGTAACTCTCCTATTATTCTTCGAGCACGACTGTAGTAAATTTCCACACTAGTGACTTGGAACAAACTGGTACTTCTGGATAACAAATGTCTACAAGGTTTTATGCCAAACTGAAGTCTTGCATCAAGTTAACAATTTGTCGGCGAATATTACTTCAAAAGATTGTCACTTCAAGATATATAACAAAATAGCTAGCTACATGAGGAAGCTTTTATGAAGTTAAATGCAAATATTCAAAAACACTATATTTCTGCAACAATATCTACAGTCAGTATGCTTTTAAGTCCATTAAGATCAAGATCGTAAGTCCCAGCTAATAATATATTACTAATTCAAGGTTCCATTTTAATAAACTATATATATTTTCATATATAATGAAAAAAGAATTAATTCGTGTGAAGAATGTCTTGTTATTCAACTATAACAGATTCGATCTTACACGATGATCACTTAAAAGTACAGAATAAATCGCTGCATTCTTTACATCGATTTCACAGTAGCTACTATCCATCAATCTGGTTTGGATTCATAAAAGAAGCATGGTACTTCTTGAGGGCATTTTTCTGTAATAGCGTTCCAAACAAATGTCCATCTAGTTGCTACAGAATACTTTAAATAGTTATTCTTACTTAAAGAATTGCAATGTAAAATCTGTAACTTATTCCACATAATGTGCCTTCCTAACAACATAACAGAAACGAGTTTAAAATGTCCATAGATGTGAATAATTTTCGTGCTTTATCCTTTTTCATCTTTCCGAGTTAACAAATTGACCTCTAGAAAATATCAAGGGAGTTTTCCAGCTAACAGAATAGAATACTGTTCGTAACAAATACCTGATATATAGCAGTAAAACGTCTTACAAAATGTCCACCAATCATGCACTGTTTATATGACGCAGAATCCGCTATTCTTCTATCCGGGATAAATTTAGAATTTTCTGTAGACAAATTATCCTTAACACAAATTAGTGAAATTACACATTAAGAACGTCGTCGTTCTTCGCAGTACATTTCTTGAACAAGTCCGATATTTACTTCGCAACATTAAAGATGGACTGCGCTTCCCAACATCAAAAAGCGGTTGAAGATTTTGAAGCGTTCCCAGGAATCTTGACTGAATGAATCAATTCGGGCTCACAAATAGATACAGTTTCTTTGTGATTTACAATGAATATCCCACTCCATCTGGAAAGAACCGTTTTCCGACATGTCTTGTGCCCGTACAAATCCATTTATTTTTATTTCACAAAAGAATTTTAAATATATACATGTTGCTCAGACGAATCAACATATCACATTACTTAATTTCTCCGAGTAAAATAAAGAATCAAGTAACAATGTCAAGTATAACCTTTCACACTAGTTACCACTAAGCCAGAGAAAACAGAAAAAAATGGGTGATCAAAGTACGTAGGAGGATTCTCTGGGTTTCAATCTTTATTGAACAAGGTTGTTAACAATGAAAGAAACAGGAAGAAATTGTGAATCCCTTCCCCCTCCTTACCTGCACGCCCTATCTTCATGAAGCAGACTGGAATCAGCAGCACTGAAGACCCACGACGTACTTGGCATCGTTGAATATCGGAAGACAGGAAGTAAAGTGGTGTATGTATATTTACCAGTTCAGGATATAACGACCATCACAGTACTCACTTACACTCACTAAATTTCGGAAGGATAATTATAAATCCCTCAATACCCAAGCCCAGATTACATTCGAGGTAGTTTCACATCGAAACCACGTAGAGGGATTACCTGTGAATTCTACAAATGACATCTTTGATGGAGAGAAGTCTTGATAAACACAGTTCTTACGTATTTCACATTAAAATTCATTCGTAAGTCCAAAAGTAAATTCTAGAAGAGGTTCTGTGGAAGCTTTCATCCTCTTCTCGTTTACAATCAGCTATCAATTTTTAGTACGTAAAACTTTCAGGAAAAGAATCTGTACTCGAAACGATCGCTATATTTTTTTCCTGGATTGCAGGAACTCAAGTCACTATACTGCCTTAATATTCGTAATTTACTACATTAACAAATTTACTTTCTGTGTAAATGACTGCAAGCTTCAAAATTATGCACTTCCCAGAATAAAGGAACAAACTTTAGAAAGTAAACAAGGTACTGCAGGTGTATAAGTTATACAAACTACTTGTAATCTAGGTGAGTGCTGATCATTGTACACATTTAAGTTACCGATTCGAGTACAATAGGGAACACCCTATTTCTTCTGCAGCAACTGAGGATTCAGGTATAGGGAAAGTAAAGCAAGTAGATTTCATGACCATCTTGCGAATTACGAATTTTTTACCTATATTAATATTTTCCATACAAGAAAATCTGCACGTTTGATTAAACATATAAATAAATGAATATGCTCATCTGAAGGATTGAGTCATGCATTTAGCCTCTGTATATCCCACAACATGCATGCATTTAGCCTCTGTATATCCCACCAGATCAACCCACACATTCAATCACTCACACGAATATTAAAGAAAAATAAATGCCCATATGCTGACCCTTTTCGTATACATTAAGTACATAATTTAAAAATAAATACTTACCTTCCATAAGATAAAAGTATGTATCATGTAAGCAAATACGTATTGCATAAGAATCTCTTTTCCTTACGATTAACTTTCCACGTGCTTACATGGCACATACTGCAAGCTTCAGTAAGGTGAAATATGTCAACACAATACTACTGCTGAAAGCTCTTTCCGTATGTAACAAGAACATAATAAAAGAAAGGAAGTTCTCTCCGATAGAATGATGCAGTAGATAATTTACGGAACTTATTTAGGAGAAAACAAAACAGTATTCATACATCAGAAACATCCAGTTGAATGAATATCTATATTCTAGAACCTCATAAGCACAATATTACGAGAATTATATACATTCTACTACTATTAAGAATTATTATTTCCTAGGATTCTTATGCCTCTTTCCTTCAACCAAAAAGAAAAACTAAACGTTTATCTATGACTAGCAATACATTATATTTAGTATGAAATAGCCTACGAAAGAAACTAATAATGTAAACTTATTAAGTCATAGACCAGCTGTAATATTTTAAAGAATCATTTTCTATTTTAAAAGCACAAATTTAAGAAAACCATAAAAACTGTGTAATTCTGGATTCAGTACTTCCAGATAGGAACCTCGTATTACTCTGCAAACAAGGATAACTGGGTTTTCATTTGAAACACAATGGAAAATCAATAAATCTCTGACATCTTAATTTTGTAAGAACTATTTAAAAGGTAACCTGTAACAAACTAGTTATCATTTTTAAACAAAGTTGTGCTTCAACATGCACTCTATTGAGAATGTGGGATTTTCAAGTCACGTCCGCAAATACAAATGAATGTAGATATAAAATCAGCGAATCAACATAACCTTACAGAGGTAATTTAAGGGTAGTTCGAAACCTGCAAGTAATTCCAAATTGAGCTTATCCGTTTGTCTTACTTAACGATATAGTAATGTATCTTTAACGCACCCCCGTAAAGAAATATTACCCAAATTCTTATTGAATTGTGCACACAGCCAACAGATATACGTTCACTCGTTACACACCTACGGGCAACACCTAATAATAAAATTTAAGAGCTTCAATCACACTTATTTCTATATTACGACACTAAAAGTAGGTTACGATTTGCGCATTTTGTTATGTGTATAACTACAAGTAGGTTCCTTTGAATCCCAGCAGGAAGCAGAGAAAAGTGCCAAAACAGCAAAGGGTGGAGGCTGGGCTTGTATGAATTTCCTGTGCTCTCCCCTGCTGTAATCAAAAGCGCTGGTGGCATTTATGATAAAAGTATGCACCGCTCTTAAGCCAAATTATTATAAAGGAAATGAATAAGAGTAATGAAGAATGCATAAATAAGTAGGCTCCTCGATTAACAATAACTACGTAATTCCAAAATATGGAATTAAAAAATATGCTGCTGATATACGTTAATTTCTATTTCAAACAACTTAAGTAACGAAAAGTTACATCTATCGTATGGTTCAGTAGTCCTTACAATAAAAATACACACTAAAAATAAATATGCTGGACGGACCTTCGATAGAACACTACCTTCTGTGGTCCCCAAAGGTTAAAAAAAAAGGAAAAATCAGGACAAGAACATCTAAAAAAAGGGAACGCAGGGGGACGTATATACCAAAGCTGGTCTCGTCACTTTTCTTCGACGAACCAGTGTTGGTATATACGTCCCCCTGCGTTCCCATTTTTTAGACGTTCTTGTCCTGATTTTTCCCTCTTTTAATCTTTGGGTTGGGGACCATAGAAGGTAGTGTTGTTCTACCGAAGGTCTCGTCCAGCATATTTATTTTTAATGTGTATTTTTATTGTGCGGACTTCCGAACCGCACGGTAGGCGTAACTTTTCATTGTTTTCCTCGCTGCGTAATCAGTACGAAGAACTTCCAAAAGTTACATCATATAAACGCATTTGAAGAAAACCAGCAAATATAAATGTCTGACTTGAATTTGAAAATTAGAATTGCATACATTTTTGGAACCAGTTAGGAAGAAGGGGCGGAGATGCTCACCCTCGGAAAGCCCTGTCGAGAAATGTAAAATCCTTCTATGTGAATAATACCGTAGTGTAATTTCGAGGGTATCAATCAATATGAGAATATTCTGCTTCATTTACAACACCTATTTATTATGCTGAAACCACATTAGAAAGAAAAACTTGTAAACACATTAACTTAGGTATAACTGAATATGATGGATACCCAAATACACAATTCGCATCTTCCCAAGCTTTCCCTTGCTACTTCAACGGGTTGTTACGTATATATGCCTTGCCTGTAGAACTGCAGTAAGATTTCGCTAAGGTTTAATCGAAGTTCATACACATCATGTGAGGTTATACTATAAGAACGAACTAGTAATACATGTAACTGATCCATTTCCGTAGTTTTAGGAAACAATACATATATAACGTAAAATCATAACAGCAGAACTTATTCCTAACAAGTGCTAATTTTATGCATGGGATTTGGGTTTTCTTCGCCTAATTCTGTTCCCTATACCTACAGATCATTGTTGCCTTGTAATTTTCTGATGTATGAAATGAATGACGAAACGAATGGTTTGAACAAGAACTGCTACTGAAACATATAAAACCAACAACAACCCATTTGTATTTGAAGGAATAACCAGTATCTCTGAAACAGAAAAAGAAAATGGCTGAAAAAAAATATATCAGATTCCTACGTTTTTCGCATTTTAAAATGAAAGATTTTGCGCTTGCATTTCAGGATTTTGTGTTTTGTCGTTTTTGCAGGTACCATATTTCGCGTCTTGAGAAAATTGTATCGGACAAGTCCTTCACACTTGCGGAAGTATTCAAATCCAAATAACACAACAAAAGGCCGGTCTGAAGGTCTAAAGCCCATAAATAAATTCATAACCAACACACACACAAAAAAAAGGGGGAACAAATTATAAAGTGACATTACTACCAGAAAGTTTTATAACTAGAAATGAAAATTCGTGTCTTTGTATCACATAACGGAAGAACCGCAGCATAAAAAGTGATGCTTCTTAGCAAGCAGGTTTCAAATATTACTTTGGAACTGATTTTTTATTATTTTCAAATACTTTCATAGATATTAGTTCATTATCAATTGAATGTCCTTTAGAAATATAAAAACCGTGTGTCAATTATGTAAACGTCAAACCCACCATCAGTGCAGTGTTGTGCAGCAAAACTTATTTCACAGAGATTACCTAGGCTCATTTGTTTCAGTTTAATCGACCCTGAAACCGGGCAAACACGGCTATCTGTAATAAATATTCGAAACTATAGCAGTTTGTCTGAAGTAACCTATGAAGTTTACCCGAATTTTAACAACAAGTTTAGCTATCCTGTCGTGACTGTGTTGCAGGGAAAACAAAAGGGTCTAATATGAACAAGTGAATCGAAAGTGTATTAAAATTTATAACAACTTAGATTTCTTGTGTTTTTATTGAGGAATTAAGTAAGGGTAGCAGGTTTTATTGAAACCAGGTAGCACATCAAAAACTACTATAAATTATCATCTAGCATATGAAAACTTCCTGCACCGATTAGTTTCAACATATTTGCCAGGTCCGTCAAACGAATGTTCAGTTGGAATTCTTATGTATCAAATAACTCGCGTTTTAATCCATTGGTTTCTTGCTGCAAACATCGAGAAACAACCAGTATATAAGTTTCACTTATTTTCAACGCTCCGAATATTATCGCATAATGCGAAAAACGAAGAATTCTAGATATCAAGCTCTAAAGTATAGACTATAATATAAATAGTTGTCTACTATGATATTCGAGTATTCTTCTGTAGATCTTACAAGCAAATAACTAAGATATTAATACACAACAATTAGAAACCATAGTTGAATTTAAAAATCGCTCAAATGCTACACTAGAAATTTTAAAAATATTATTAATCTAAATCCACTTCATACAACTCCATCTTCAACCACTCACATGACGACAGAAGGCACGATGTTCAAAGACCTGGAAATTTTTCAAAACGAAACTGTTAATGATATAGCAAACGCTTCTTAAGCGACTCACACGACGACTAGTTTCAATTTTACATCCGTGCTAACTAGAAAAATCTTATACGAATTTCCTGACACATCACAGTAAAACCTCTGTCCACTTCAGTAGTCCTTGCAACGGTATGCTGACATATACTAACTGAAGAAAGCGGAAGGAGAAAACCTAAATATAAAAACATAATTTGTATTAGTATTAGAGCAATCATTTAAATCTATCAATTTCTCGCACGACTGTAACAAACAGGAATACAAATTAAACATACAGTGACGAACATCAAAATGATTACCCTTACTTAGTAATAACTTCATTCCCTCTTATTTAAAATTCACTCCAACACGGAACTAACTTTAATAATAATAATAAGGTTGTAAATTTATTTCTGAAAAACCATCACCAAACCCATACTTACGTTTCGGTTTAGGAGGTATAAGTTTAATGCCTCCCTGTTTATCACTTTTCTTGCTCTCCTCAATACTTTTGTCTAAATCTGCGAGAGATGATTTCAATTTTTTCTCTGGAGGAGGAAATAGTTCTCTAGGAGGAGAAGAGCGTTTTAAAGAAGGAAGTTTTGTTTTGTCTAATGCACCTTTCCTATCTAAAGGAGGTGTAACAGTTTTTTTCTGTATTCGAGGTGGTGGTGGTTTAGCTTCTTCTTCAAGACCAGTTGATCTAAATTTTGAGTTAAATGTCTTTACAGTTTTAGGTCTAGGAGCATCTGTTGGAGGTTTTCGAATTTCGAATGAAGGAGGAGGCTTTCTCACTACTTCTGGTGGAGGAACTGGTTTCCTATCAGACTTCTTTGTTTCAGTTCCAGGTGACAGTTTCTTACCATCATTTGTCGAAGGATGCTTTTTAATATCCTTAGTCTTCGAACTTTCGCTTGATTTATGACCTTCGCCTGGTTTTTTACCTTCAACTGATTTTTCACTTTCTTCAGGCTTTGTTTTCTTAGGTATTTTTGCCATTTTATTTACATTAGATGGAGTATTCATTAATTTTGCATATGTTTCTCTACCCTTCTCGTATTGCTCATGCGCGATAGTATCTTTGAATGTTTTCTTCACATGTTTATCTTTGCCTTTTTCCTTAGATATATCCTTATCAACATCTTTAGTCTTCTCTTTCGTTACACTTTTGCTCTTTTCATGCTCTTTGTTCTTAGTTTTCTCACCTTCCTTATTCTTTTCTTTAGCCTTTTCTTTTGGTTTCTCAAAACTTTTATCTTTCTCTTTGTTGAGGTCTTTTGTTTTATGTTTTTTCTCATCTTTATTAAATTTATCATTATGCACCTTAGTCTTATTCTTATCTTTCATAGACTTCTCGTCCCTTTCACTACCTGACGAAATGGAATCGTCTCTTTCAAGTTTTACCCTCACATCTGAAATCGACAGTTCACCTGGTTTCAATTTCTTATCTACATTACTACTCGCAACTTTTTGAACAACTCCATTAGCACCATCTTCACTCCCACCCTCCACTATCACTGATTTATTCACAACACTGGTGTCCTCACTTGCATTTTCTTCTGTCCTCAATTCAGTCTTAGAGTCTTCTTTCACTAAATCATCCGGACTATCTTTGTCGGATTTACTAGTCCTGTCAGAAGAACACACTTTAGCTAACACTTGTTTTCCATCACGTATCGTAATTTTATACACTGGCAGTTGTCCTTCTGGTGCATCCCATGTTGAATTTGACCCTTCACTGGTTGTTTCGTCAGAAGACTGTGATTTCTCCTCACTATTGTCTTTATCAATATCGTCGTCCTCTTTCAAAGACATTATTTTACGAGGTCTTAATGTCCTTCCACCAACCTCTCTTTTAGCTAGTTTAACTTCACTCTTTTTCTTTTTTACCTTTTTATTCTTTTTCTTTGGTTTATCAGCATCATCGTCCTCTACTTCTGATGCCCCTTCCTCCTCTACAGTTCCTTCCTTTGTACTAACTCTACCGCTTAACCTTTCAGACAATGACAATTCCTCCCTCTTTTCAAACTCCCTTTCATTTAAAGAATCTGTGCATTTGGGATCCTCCTTCCTAGAGACTTCCTTCAACCTCTCTGATAATTTTAATTCATCTTTACGAATAAAATCTTTATCATCATCTGCATTTTCTCCAAATTTAACTACCTTCACCCATTTTTCTACAAGTTTTATTGCCTGATTTCTAACATCTGAAAAGAAAAAACAGACTTAGCTTAGTCAGTTGATCGCATATATAGAAACTACTAAAACTATACTATGTAAACTAATCACTATGCTACCAAACTTCTGGAAAAATCTGTTATTTCTGTAAAATTAACGTTGGATCAGTTCTTACCCCACCGAAAAAGAAATCTCTATATTCATGCATTACAGTTTTGAATTGTTCCTAAATTGTGAGGTTACATTTACTCTGGCCAGAATCCTGAAATCGAACTAATATCAATTACATTTAACCTTAGTTTTCTTTATTTTAACTACTAAATTTCATAAGCATTTTCTATACTTATGGATAGAACACATAAAAACACTACTGTCTCTACATTCGTGTAAGGTTTACAGAAGTTCAAAATACGTATCCGCAACTTCCCTTAATATTATTAATGTAATTACTTTCTATATTTTCCGGATGTGTGTGTAAATAATCTTCCCATTACAGAGGAACAAAATAATTAAATAAATCCGATCAATGTATTAAGTATCACGAGACAAAAATTTCCAGTTGTTTTTAAATTTCTTCTTGATGTAACCACTAAGTATACGAATTACGTTCTTTTAACAACCAATAATTAACAGAAAAGTTTTAATGAATACATATTCGAAAAAATCATGTTCATTTTAGTATGATCCATGTAAAGTGGTATGTCTGTAAAATATGGTACGATGGGGTTTCCAACGATCATAGTACCGCAATGAAATGTGTTAAAAGCATGAAACAGGCACCAAACGAAAGAGAAACTCTACCCGGCAGTAACTGAAGTACCGTCTAGATGTATTGTAGGCTGTAAGAGTAACCTACACGGGTTGGACAGGTTAATTGGAACACCTGTGAAATGTTTATTTACTTCGATCAGTAAGGAGAGGGGCTTCCTCTGACACGCAAAACGGCACCGATACGCCATGAAATGGATGCATACAGATCCTGGGGCTGTTGAGTGATATCTGAAACGATTCTTTTCCAGAATATCCTGAAGTTCCATGGGTGGTTATAATGGTGGAAAACAGCTTCTCCCAAGAGACTACAAATCACGAGCGATAGAAGTGGCAGGAGCCTGCTGACAGTTGTTCCAGTTAACCTGTCTAACTAAATTCAATGAATGGACACATCATCATTTGGTGCCCGTTCAGTATCTCGACACTGATTTGTTGCTACCTATGTAAAAATAGATTACTAATATCGTGTTAATAAACGTAAAATTTACACTGTTCAGTGTTCGACAAAATACCTAGGAACTGATATTCTTTTTTATTACCTCTTACCGAATCCTTCAGCTTTTTCCGACTAGAAATACCAACGACAAGCATTCATTTTTATGGTTTATCTTAATTATCCCATTTCTTTTCTAATTCTAATGGTTATGGCTTGAAGCTCGTTCAATCGTTCATACCACTTTTTATATTTCCTGTCGTACATGGCACCACGTAAGTAGCACCTTTCTTTTAACCTCCGTCAATGTTTATATCTACTTTGACTGTGATTTAGTAACATGAATATTTTCTGATAATCTATAAACTAAATACGCTATTACTTCAACAGTCTAGCGCTGCGTTAGACAGAACATTTATATATCATGCTAGAGCTCCTAATGATCATTACGAAGTTTGTACTTAGCTCAAATATAAAATACTCACTTTCACATTCACTTTCCTTCGTCAATGTTTTAATAACTTTGGGACAACTATTTGATTTTAATCTTTCTATAGTAACAGGACACATATTGAGTAAACTCAGCAACTCTAAAATAAGAGGCCAGTTTTTAGCCCCAACTGCATCTGACAACCACGTTTGAACTAAATTCCAACCGCCAGCTGCCATAAACCTGTAAAGAAAACTTACTACAGTTACAAAATTGAGTACTCAAAGCTTAAACAAACAGAAAAGATGAAACCGTAATTGATATCTTCCACGTCAAGTAATACAAATAGTAAGAAATGATAAAGGACTGTCAATTTCCTTTAAGAAATCAGATTAACGATTAATTTATGGCGATAACTGCGCTATGGATTCCGCCTGGTCCGATATGGGGGAAGTCCCTAATAGGCACTATGTTCAACATTAAAAACAAAAGGTGTATCCACACAAAACCTTCAGTGAAAAACATAAAACTGAGTGGTGTAAAGGACCATCAATTTACAAAACCTTACTAAAAGTTGAAAATAACTGGAAAGGTTGTAAAAGGTGTTTTAAAGGTAAACTAAAGACACAATATAAACGCATATGTCTTTCCAAACAAAATTATGAAGATACATCTGTCGCACGTATGTCAGTAGTGGATTATTGCCAAGGACTGACATGTTATTGGGATTGGTATGCCATGTCTGAGATAGTCATAACCCGGTCAATAATTATAATATAAACGTGTATATTGTACTGGGTAGAAACCAATGGACCCAAACGTCGCAGGAGACAGCGATGTTAGGCAACTGTATCATATTCACAGGGGTGGAATTCGGACCTGGTCCGGCCAGGCTAAATCCTGCTGTAGTCCGTTATACTTTCAGTTTTGGCTCTGAATAAACAAACATTACTGTACAGAATCGGTCAGACTATAATTTAAATACTGTATCGTAATGTTTTTTTTTTAGTTTTGATTTGGTAGAGTTAAAGATACACGGGATTGGTTTTTAGCCCTTAACCCTTTATTTACATACAAGAACAAAGTTAATAAAATTACCGTCCCGAAGAATACAGTTTTACAGTTATTTGAGTATAGATGATCACAAAGATGTTTTATTTTTAATAGTGATCAGTTAGAGGTTATGGAGAATAGGATGACACCAGTTCTTTAGCAAGCTGCGTGTCGGTAAGTTGTACCAGTTCCTTGGCGAACTGCGTACAGGAGAATATTAAGGTAAGAGTACACACCAGTTTTTTTTTGGCGAACTACGTGCGCGGATGACACCAATTCCTTAGAGAATTACGTGTCAGGTGGTTGTACCAGTACCTTGGCGAACTACGTACAGGTTAAGTTGGGATTTATATGTGAGAGAGCACACCAGTTCCTTGGTGAACTACCTGTGCAGGATAGTACCAGTTCCTTAGCGAACTACGTACTAGGATGTTCCAGTTTCTTAGCAAACTGCGAACGGTTGAAGGAGAGAAGCTGACCACCCGGGGGAAATGAGTGATAGCTTTTGCTTTGTGCAGGTCCTTTTTAAAGGTGATTGTAGGGGTGGTTCCTCTTGTTTATCCTACTTGACTCCAGCTCCCTCTGTCTTCCGTTATTTGCTCCATTTGGTGTTAGTTTGAGGAGTTGACCGTCGTCTGCTCCAATGTGTATGTATTATTTGTTTACTAACATAACCACATGTTTGTTCTATAAACATGTATGTTATTGTTTATACAATGTCCACGTGTTCGCTATACACGCTGGTATTAACTGAATGCAAATAACTCTTAGTAGCATTGTCATATCAGCTAGCTTTGTGTTTGCTCAGTGCTTCTTTCAGAGAAACCTCTCATCTCCGTGAAACGATTGTACGGCTCCGAAGGTACTTTTGAAGGCTCCAGAAAATCTGAAACCGGGGGCGGATTGGTCCGGCCGGGAAAACGAAAATTCCAAGATGTTCCCACTCCCGCCGGCCCTTTTGTCTTGGAAGCGTAATGTTACCCAATAAAGATGACCATATCTGCTACTACTTGTAGCGTCAGGGTCGTACCGGAATTCTAAAATTAGCCATTTGGACACATAAAACCCATGGCCAAGATAACATCTCATAAACCCTCGTTACAAAACAAAGAGCCCTCTGTAAACACTTTCTCCACATTTTTAATATCATAAACTCACTGAAAGCAAAGGACAATTTCAAGGTTCCTTCGACGTTCACTTGGCTTCCTTTGCCCTCCCCGATCTCCTTGGAAGAGGTTAATACAACACGTTGTCAATCGTGGCTGCTATATCCTGCCAATTTTCCACTCTGAACCGGGAAAAGGAGATTGAGTGGTAACAGAAAGAGGATAAAACGCTGATAGCACTGTTCACAACTGCGGTGTACTTTATGATCACGAGGGTTGTTGATGTTGAAGAACTTGACCTTACTCTAGATTTTAGAATAATGAATGGAAAGGAAAAAAATTGTACGAATAAACAAAAAAATATATTTTTTTAAAAAGAAAAACAACTCAGGTCGGTGTCATAAAACTGCCCACTTCACCCACTGCCAAAGGCAGTTTAGGGCAGGATTAGTTGCAAATGGAAAATAAAGGCATATTTTGCCCCCTTCTTATTCCTTTCAGATTCCACCACTAATTAGTTAATTCAAAAACATTAATTGGTTTTAAAACTGTGTTCACAGTTATATAGCTGGGATAAAAACACGCTTTGGCAGATACAGAGGCGAGTGGTACTTTTTGCTCAGGCCCACTGGCTAAGAAATTAAAAGAGAAGGGTATTGTTGTACAACCTGAAATTTCCAGCATTCGTCTCGCGGACAGAAGCACGTCATCGCCTGGGTAGTTTAGACTAAGGTAAGCCTCCAAGGCATGCAATTTGAACAGAAGATAATTATTTTATCTGAATTAACGTTTCCTTGTATTTTGGGACGTGACTACTAATCTCAGGCGAAAATTGCGTTATTTATGCATGAGGGAGCATGAGCTTTTGATGAACCCGGTGCAATACGTTATAAGTTTGATGATATAGAAGTGGAAAATGGTCTTGTTTTGTTTGTGTCCAGAAATCAGATTTAAGTAAAGAATGGCAGGAAAAGTTTGTGGGTTTATTAATGAAATACAAAGATGTATTCTCACATAAGCCTAGAATTACTCCAGTGTTGGAACGTCGAATTGAATAAACAGATTACTCTCACTTCAGTACTAAGACCAATGTCCGAAGAGGATCGGATTATTAAAAGTTGTGCTGGATGAACTGGAAGCTCGCGGAATAAGACGAGGTTATACAGCATATTTAAGTAATATTATATTGCATGAATAACTCAAGACACCGCCAAGGGCCATTCATGATGCGAGATTACTGAATAGTTGGACCATACCTATTAAATTTAAATTACCTACTTTTGAGGAAGTCATTAACTTAGTTATTTGCACGGGAATAAATTCTATGGAACCATGGATTTAACTTATTCTTACGCTGCAATAAAGATTGAAAAACTCCCAAAACCTTACTGGTTTAACACCATACGGAACCTATTATTTTTCGAGTGGCTGTTTCGGCCTAACGGAGCTCCGGAAGACGCTGAGCAAGTTACTGACAACTGCGTTTGAAGAGTGCTATTTTACAACATGTGTCTGCTTTTATGATGATGATTTGAGATTTGGTAATGAAAATGAGCTGGAGCATTACCATGCTGTAGAAAACATACGACACAAATTAAAAGTAGCCAATTTTATGGTTAATCCAAGGAAGGTTTTAGCTGGCCGTCGCTCGACTGAGTTATTAGGATTTAAAATAAGTGGGAAAAATATTTCTGCTACTGAAGAAAAATTAAGGTGGCGCAACAATTAACTCGACCGAAAAACAAGCGGCAGTTGCAGTTACTATTAGGATTCTTTTCGTTTCATATTTTTAATTCCACGCATGTCTCAGGTTGTATAAAGCTGGACAGATCTTTTGAGCATTGATGTAAAATTTCGGTGGACGCCCAAATGTGAAGAAACTCTAGAATTCCTGAAACTGTATATAATAATAAACCTACTCTTATGCTGCCAAGATTCGACAGGAAGTTCCATATCTACGCAGGTAGCAGCGACCATACTGTAGGTTTTGTAATTTTGCAGCCGATCGATAATGACACGAAATTACGTATTATTTACTACGGAACAAAACAATTGACGACTACGCAAGCTTTATATCCCGAGGGGCGCAAGGAACTATACTCTCTTATTACGGTATTCGAACGGCATGAAAGTATATTCAAAGTATCGGGCCAAAAATGTTTTTATATAGTGACAACCGTAAACTTCTTCCGCTTATTTCCATGCGTGATATATCTGCTGCTTTACAGCGTTGGATTCTTCGCCTTAGTAGGTTTCCAGTGACATTATTAACGTTCGTTCTGTTAAAACGGTAGCAGAGTTAAATACTCTAGCCGCATCAAATTAAATCACACTATTGATCCCGATTTTTGGGGTAAAGAAATTATAAATGATTATTGACCACTCGATGAGGAGGAAGTGAAGCAGGCGGCGAAAATAAAACTGGAAGACGGACGAGTTTTCGATCTTAGTGACCTCGCCAGCGAGGAACTGAATGTGGCCTTGTTTTATGACAGTCAAGGTCTAAAGCAGCTGGAAAAAGAAAAGTTTTTACGATGTGCCAGTCGCAAGCAGACTGATATTTTTGACGAGGAAGAGAACAAAACTGATGTATTCTGACCAGACTGAAAATGTGAATATTGATTCTTTGTTAGATGTTATTATTGACCCAGAGAGGATACTGGAAGCACAGAGGAAAGATGAGTTTCTAATTATACATCGTACTCTTTTCGAGGGGGAAGTTGCCCCAGAAATAAAATCAAAAAACAAAGTTTGACAAGTTTGTGAGTCAATCTATTATCAGTAGAGAAGGTATTTAATTTAGAAAACTTTGATCTTTTCTCTTTTTGAATGAAATACTTTTAATTTGCGTTCCTAAAGAATTTCCCATTAATGTTATGGCTGCATGTCATGATCATGTGAGTTTATCTCATGGGGGAATCAAAGTCACCTTATACCGTGTTAAACAACAATTCACGTGGACCGGCCTCCACGCTGGAGTGGATTAGTATGTTTTTTCATGTATAGACTGCGTTAAGTTTAAACCGACCTCTTGTACGAGACCAGGTCTTCATCCCAAGTTTACGAAATTTGTGACACTTCTTTTGTGATATCGCCGGACCTCTCATGAAGTTTAGGAATTCTTCTATGAACATAATAATTTTCATTGATCGTTTTTCGAAGTTTATACCATTAGAACCACTTAGAAACATATCCGCTAAAGTTGTGACGACAGCTTTACTTGAATTGCTTTGCCAAAGCTTTTTCTACACGAAAATTTGTAGTGATAATCATAGTGTTTTCAGACAAATTGTGGGGTAGTGTACTTAGGTTCCTGAAAGCTAAACTACATCAGTTCTTATAAGGCTTCTTCTAATCTAGCAGAAGTTGCAGTAACGATCTCATTATACTGTCAATCCCATGACCAATGGCATGTAAATTTGTCGATGTTACAGTACGCTCTCAATAGCAGAATCCGTGAAGCCACAAATTATCCAGCTTCGTTAATACAATACGGACGTGAATTCAGAAATCCGTTCGAGATGGATTTCAGCTATGAACTGCAAAACAACCACGAAATTATTCGGTCACACTATGTAGGTGACCTAGCGGAAAGCTTGGAATCCATTAAGTGTATAGTCATAAGTACGCAAAAAAAAGCAATCTGCACGGCAGGAAAAATACTATAACCGAAACCGAGATATGCACAAATTTTCTGTAGGCGGCCGTGTTTGGGTCACGAGAATCAATTTATCGTCAGCGCCTCAGAAAATAAATCGTAAGTTTCTTCCCTTGTGGAGAGTACCGTGCGATTTCATTAGGCAAATAAATGTAAACTACTTTGTAGTGAAAGATTTGGAAACCGGGATTAAAAAAAAAAAAAACGTGGATTTTTCAAGAAATAATTTGCGGAAGAGGGGAAAACGTTAAAATAATTCCTCTATTTCGTCAATCCGGACTGTGGTCATCTCAATATAAGAGAGACCAGGAGTTAGAGCCACGCAATGCTGAATTGTTCTAGGGAAGTCTCGGGACAACGACAAGATTTCAGAATAAGAAGAGAAATCTACGACTGAGTCGGAGTCAGCGTAGAAATCTTCACTAAACATTAGAAGACTCAAGAGAAAGTGACTGTGTGAGTGGATATATTTTTTTTAAAATAAACTTTTTTCACGAAAAATTCTCTAAGACTTTTTTTGTTGTTAAAAAAGTGTTCACTTTTTCTTTTTCAGACAAGTGCTCAAAGATATAGTGAAAAGTCAAATATATTCTGAACTTTTTTGGACACTAAAGAGACTTTGGTAAAAGCACTTGAAATATATATACCGGGTGTGTCAAAGGTGGGTGAAAATTCACGCACCCCATAAAAAGTCCCAATGTATTCTTTCTTTGTTTTAGAAAAAGAGAGGGACTATGTAACGGCCAGGTATCTACGTTACCTGTTCGTTCCTGTAAATATTACTAATTAGTATATGCTTTGATTAATATGTATATAATTATGTATGTAAATGTGTATCTCTATATTAGCATGTAAGAAAGGTTGACCAACTGCATATTTAATCAAGTGCGTATATTTGTGATATAATCGTGTAACCTGTATTTCCATGTATTAGGTAATTATTGTGTTATTCTGTGTTGGTATGTAATTGTTCTCTCTTTTTATCTTGCTTACTTAGAGGAACAATTTTATTCAATTAATCTTGTTAGCTTAAATAATATTTCTTTCTGGGGATGAGTACTCATTTCGTCAGCTCCGAATAAGTTATTTTTCGTGGGAAAAGCCTGTCAGTTTCTAGCAGTCATGTGCGAGCATTTTGCTTCAATTTCAAAACGCCAGCTTTGTTTCTGAAAGGGGTGAGACTATTTAAGACTACACACGCGCGCCTGCCAGGACTATCTATCACTCTCCAACTGACCGTCTCCTACTATGTAGTTCTGCAAGGACCACACAGGGCAACAAAGCAGATGGGATGGTAAGCTAAAAGAACTGATTACGTTTTTTCTTTGCCTTTTGGGGGCGATTGAGTACACTACACAACAAATATGAGTCAAATTCTTTCTTCTATATTATTATGATGTTCTCAACGATTGATCTATTTTGAAACAGCATATGGATCAACTATCGGCAACAGAAGTCGAGTTTTATCCAATCTTATGTTACAAGGGAACTGTATTAATTGTAAATCCTTACCTTACCGAACATGAGCTTGCTCGATAAAGGGGGTACAAGAAACTAAAGTTGTATCTTGCGTCCAAATCTAGAGAACAAAATCCAACTTTCTGCTTTAAAAATAACCACGAATTCGGATCCTGTGACAATTCATTGGTCAACGTATCCGAGATATTTAAGAGAGTTTATTATTTTGTGCATCGCGATCTCCAACGTTTGGGAGATGTAATCAGTCAGCTCGTAAACCCGATCAAGATAAGCGTTTCTTGATCGAAGAGGGAACGACTTGTCATATCTATGGTTTTAGATACTTCTTGCTCTCTCGCAATATTGAGATAATTCCCATGAAGACAACAATGTTGTTAGTGTGTATCTGTGTGTGTACATGTGTATGTGAGTATGAATGAACGTCTGCTATCCTCTAGTAAAAGCATAGCTTAATAAAGAGGCCAGACGAAATTAAACTGACGTCCCTTTGTTATCATTATGATTAGATTGTATGTATAGATTCAATGAGCACTGTTCCGGCAGAACGTGCATCCATTTCAGTTCATTTAAAATAAGTAAATCTGCTACCTCCCCAACGCTCAATAAAGAATCCGAATTGTGAATATAGAATTCTGATAGAACAAAATAAATCACAACGAAGTGACGGGTTTCGTTAGAGGACAAACTAGTGTCCACATGTCACACCAAGGTGAATTGCTGTTTGGGGCCTTAAGACAGGACGGTAACAACATCAACAACGGAAGTCTGCTTTTGATTTACTTCTTGTGTATGAGGAGTGTGAGTCTGACATTAAAGAAAGCCCTATTCATTAAAGTTATTCGTTTCCACAAATTTGATCACAATGAGGGGGGTCTTGTTAGAGAACTGTCAGGCAATTAGAATAAACAACCACCATTCTGTTGTTGATAATATAAATGCTCACTGACTGGAAAGAAAATTACTGTGTTTAATTCCACTATTGATTTCCTGAAAGGGTTCTAAAGAAATAAGACGCTCTCGATTCTCTGTGTGCATATGTTTGTTGCCCTTCTTTTCAATTTATGGCCAACAGGAAACCTAATCGCATTGAGTTTCTTCCGTACTCTTCGTGAATCGGAAGTGGCGCCATACCTATCCCGGGCATCTACTTAAAATTATATTAATATTTTATTATTGACATTTAATTGACAGGCGCAAACAAACAGAACGTCACACATTCACCCGAAGTGAGGCTTTGCGTTATTTTGTTTGCACACAAATACACCCGCACAGGTGTTTTTCGACAATGAAAGAATTAAAACATTTCTACGCAATTCAATATCCCAAGAAAGGTTATCAGCATTAGCTATGCTTTCCATAGAAAAATACCTTATAATGGAAATACCAGACTTTAAGCAGCGTGTTACAGACAAATTTACCCAAACAAAGGAGAGAAGAATGGATTTCCTGCTTCGGAGCTAAGTGAAGTACGTACATTGAAGTTTAATACGTATAAACTTCAACTCTTAGCTTTGAAACGCTAATGGAACAAGTTATTCCAGAAAGGGACGCGAATCACAAATCTGTTAATAAGTTGATAAATAGTGTATTTCAGTTGTATTGAGGCAGATTAACATTTTAGTATAGAATGGATGCCAGTCACACAAATTTCTAGCCACGAAAAATTGTGAAACAATGAAATTCTATTCTCTACGATGTAAGTTTTCTCAAATTGTAACTAACTGCGTAACGTCCCTTTATGCAATAATATGTTCACCTCTTTTGTGTATATGTAACATAATTTAACCTTATGTTTATGGATTGTGTTTAACTAGCTGCCAATCCTATCTCACATAGGTAAGTCAAGGCCCACACCCAGCGGGGCTGAGCCCCCGTATATTTTTCTTTCCCCAATAAATATATTTTATGTATATTCCGTAAGCCCAAGCCTCACTAAGATTTTCGCCCTCACTACGCTTTGTGGCTAGCGGTGGGTCTGAGTGCAACACCCCCGTGGAAACAACCACCGGCAGCCACTGCATATATCCATGGAGGGTTGATATAAGTTTTCGTTGATTGTGAAAAACTGTATGTACTGGACATGTTCGCTTTTGCGTGTCACCTCCTCGTTTGTTTTTGTCTATGCCACTGATTAAGAAAATATTATTTTCCACCTTAATCGAAAATGTAGTTCACCGCCGAACTGCTAGATAAAGGGGACAACGTCAAATATTTCTATGAAATTGATGTCAATCTTCTGTTGTTGTTTTTTATGTTAGTTCTAGAATGTGGTCTACTCTGAGTACGAATAAAATATAACTCAGGGAAACTAATGGAACAAATTTTCTTTCTCATGCTATGGCGAATGGACTTGTTTTAAAAAGAAACATAACTTTTAGGCCAAAGGGAAATTTGGGTATACGGCTCTAGCGAGACAAGGAAAAAATAACATTTTCGTCCATCTAAGAGGGTGAGAGGATGAAAATAATTTGACTTTTCAGGATGTTCATTTCTTGCTGTGTTTCTTTTGGGAATCTCGCTCGACTCCTTCGCGCCAGCTCTTCAATTGTTTTCGGAAATTAATGGAGTGAACACACTTAGTGAATCGAATGAGTCAGTAGGTTTGATGTGTACGTACTAGTTGACGCGCAGTCGGCAATGATGGACCTGAAGAGAAAACATTTTAGTCATGATTTTTTGTAACTAAATTTGGTTTTCAAGAAAGCATGCCTTCAAATATTACAGCGTGAATTTGGGGATCGTTAACCTTCACAAGCCACTGTCTACCGATGGTTTGACGAGTTTACGAGGGATAGGAGCTTCCTTGAATATGAAGACCTTTCCGAGCGGCCCCACAACAGCAACTAGATGAAAATGTGTTTAAAGTGGAACAGATGTTACGGGAAGATCCACGATGTACTTATGCCTATATTCAGGAAGCTCTGGGTATTGGAATTGGATCGGCAGTAGTTAAAACAATCCTGAATGAAAAACTTCATGTGATTGGACACACCCACCATTTCTCAAAGAGCAGAAAAGAGCGCAAGTGGATTGGTGCCGACAATGTTGGATAAGTTCGATGGAAAAGGTAAAAAAGAAACATTCTGACATTGTGATAGGCGACGAAAGCTGAAGGCACTAATCTTGCCTAGAAACGAAGCGGCAATCACCGGTCTGGGTCTTCTCAGCAGATAATCCTCCAATCAAAAGGTGGTGGGAAGATGATCTGCTCTTTCTTCACGGCTAGAGGCCATACTGTGACAGTTCCACTAGAGGAACCGAAAGTAAGTGGTACAGCATGAATTCCCCACTCGAAGTAACTGAAGCGCCAAGGAAGAAGCGTCCAAAGTCAGGCCTGTGCAGAAAACTCTTTCACCACGACAATTCATCTGCCTACACCGCCACGGAAACGACAGCATTTCTGACAGAGTCAAGAGTAGAAACTTTGTCCCATCTCACCTACAGCCTGGATTTGGTCCCGTGTAACTTTTACTTTTCCCTGTAATGAAAGGAATTTGTGACCATCGATTTGAATCACCAGAGGCTACACATAAAGAGCAATTTCCTACCATCCCCCAAAAACGTATGGCGTTCGACATTCCAAAAAATTGTTGGAAGTGTTTCAGAGTGCTTTGAGAAGGTGTAAAGATAAGAACTAACACGTCTTATTTTTATCTTGCATTCTCAAAACTTTCAGTTATCCTCGTACTCACCACTGTGGAGTATTCCTTGACATTACACTTTCCGTGGTGGGAGACTTTGTTGCACCTAAAACGGATGTTCTCCATCTCCTGTCTACAAGCTCCTGAAAATCGTTTCCTGTATAAAAGCTTCGTAAAAATAGGTGCCGTTTGAGACCTTCAAAAGCACACTAACTCATCGGACTGACATGTGAAGTCTTCAGAGAACGACACCAGTCGATTTTGGCTGCCATCTATGGATAAAATGCCAGCGATGTTTCAGCCGTATGACTGGCTGCTTTGTCTCGCTGCAGTTGCACACCCTTTTCAGCTGATCAATCGCTAATTGGGTCATAATGAAACGTTAGGTCATTCTACGTAGTGTTGGTGGATTGTCACGAGCCGCCGGTTCACCCATCCTACCCAACAAGGCCTTGCTAATTTCACTGAGTCCTCCACGGTAAAGTGCAGAATAACAGAACATTTCGGAACAGAAATCTGATTAAGGAATTGGAATGCAAATTTTGTAACTCCGGAACCGAAAAATGACGTGCGACTTGAAAACGTCAACAAGCCTAAAAGAGCAGCCCAAACAATTGGTGAAAAGCAACACATATCCACACGTTCACTCACAAACGGAAAGCAAAAATAATTTTTACCACTTGCTCTGTGAAGCGTTTCGAAATTCCAGAACATCTGAATTCTGACTTCCGAAGACCCCTACTAAACAGCTGGGGTTTTGTCGGTGCTGCGGGCTCCACAAAAGGTTGACTCACTATTAGTAACTCTGAACCGCCCTATACAAAATCTGTTCTTATAACACTAGCCCAGTAAAAGAAGGATTGTGTCGGAATTAATTAGGGGAAAGCTGAATTTTTGCCAATTGTTAGAATATCATGAGAGGAGTATTTCCTCAGAAATCCCAGCCTCTCCCCCTGAGCTTTTCAACTTCAAGATCGTCGAATAAATACAGGGTGTGACGGGTATTTGAGAACAAATTCACGTACGCAGGAAAAAAGGCACAGACAATGGAGATAGAGCATTTATTACATTTTAACCTTCTGTACAGGTGACCACATACAAAGTGGACATCATTCAATGAAACCGCCGTCAGCCGCAATAACAGCCTCTACACACTGTCGAAACCGCCTGCAGGCAGTAATGAGATGAGTCTTGGGAATGTTTGCCATTACATCCACAACAGCTGCGCTGAGAGCCGCAAGCGTCAGTGTTGTGTGAATGTCTACGGAATCCATCTCAACCACACTCCGTACGTAATAGTCCAATGGGTTACCAACATCTGGGGAGCTTGGAGTCCCATGTTGGGAGTGACATAGTCATGAATATTTTCGGCCATCCATTCTTGGGTTGTGTGGGATGGTGCAGATCCTTGCTGAAAAACATACGGCCTCCCACGGGCTACAACAGTAATCCAGGGCTTCGCAACCGTGTTCAACACTTCGGTGTAAGCAAGAGCGTTGACTCTGGCACTTTGACGAAAGAAATATGGTGGCATTACGTCGCATTCACTGCTCGCATTTGATCTTGGTATGAATTGATCCATCCCGTGCGTCTGAACCAATAACAGAACAACATGCCTCGGTGACGATTTTGACGCCATCTTTCCACGGACTGTTTGTGACAAGGAAAGGTGTAGAAATCTAATGTGGAATCGCCTGAGCTGCTAAGAAGATGCCGGAGATCTGCAGTGAATAATAATAATAAAAAAAAATGGTGGAACAGACAGTTCACAATATTTCCAACCAATAATGTTCGTGTAGTTTTTGCACTGTTCAATGTAGGAATATGAAACTACCTTATGTCTTTGTCTCAGTCTGTGTTTTCATTCATTTTTCTTGCTTTCAACATTCACCTGAGTCCGAGTTCTGTGATATGCTGCCGTTCATCCGTTACCATTGCAAGAAGCAGGTTTTCTGAATGTCTGAAATAGGCGTTTCGTTGAATTACCGGATCAACTACTTGTTTTAGTTCGTCGCTCAAGTAAACTGATGACTCTATCAGAGTAAAAAGGTGTCGGGTCCCGTTTTTACACTAGCGTTTCTTCTTCATGCTGAACCATACGGTGGATAAACATTCAGTACAAACTCCGTCAGGATCTTTAGTTGTTTACATCCAACATAAAAGCACAGCAGACGATTTGCGATCGTGAGCCATCTGGAATGCGATATTTTACCTTGGTTACGAAGTGCCAGATTTGGGGGACACTGGCCAGATGGTACTGCCTGGCACATTTCACATAAGTATAGCTGATCGATGCTAAGGTCGTTCTTATCAATTTCTGGCAAGTTGCAATTGCGTTTTTCGAAAATCATGACAGACAGCTTCTCGCATTTTGACAGCATCTTCGCTATGGACCCTGAATAATTGTTAGGATCCGAAGTTGTACCATCAAGATGTGTAAATATGTGTAAATATGTTTAGTAAAACTGTTACTAAACATTAACAGCAACAGACAGCAAATACGTAATGAGGAGAATGTAACTGGGCGATTATAGTTGCTGCAGTCATACATCCAGTTGAAAGTATATTCACTGAATGTCTTGGAAAGTGGCAGCCGGTGTGTTTGAGAAAGACTTGTTGTAGAAAACACTGAAAGTGCCAGTAACTTGTAAGATGAAAATAGTGTATGTCCATAGTAGGATATCACAATCACCACGGGCACTTTCATCAGGGTTCATACAAAAATATTGAACTCAATTTCCCTGAATTTTCCAGGTTTTCCAGGTATTAATTTTGTAATTTCCAGGTCTAGTGGAAGAAACTAATATATAAATTTTAATAATAATATATTTTTATATTTAAGAATGGCCACCCTTCTTCCCAATGAACAATTGCAATTAAACAAATTTTGTACACACAAAGAAAGTTAAAATTTAAAATATCCAAAACTTTAGAGCACAGATAATCATCACAGTATCCATTTGCAATTGTTCAAGCCATTCCCCTATCCACGCTGTTTTATTGTAACAAAATTCACAATTTGAGTATTTTATTGTAATTAACAATTTTAGTGTTTTATTGTAACTGTAAAACCAAACTATATAATGCTGGAATCAATGTCAAATATATTAGTTCTAAGAAAGAATAAACAACGTAAAATATAATGTTCTTATACCAAAAATACATTTAAATGTTTTCTACACATTTTTCTCTCTCATTGTAAAAATTCTACATTGGAACATTTTTCCAAAATACTCTCCCCCGTTCCTCTCAAATCCTTCGAAACTTCATTCTACAAGTCCTGCAAAACTTTATGGAGCCAGGAATTGTGGTTATATAAATAAGAAATATCAGACAAAAGACAGAGTAGAAAGAGAAATAAAACAACAGAAGTCCCCTAATCATCTTCCCAACAGGGGACAAACAATCCCTCCAACCACCTACAAATTGTAAACTTAACTGAATATGAACAAAAATATTTACTCTACAGTTTTTCTTTTCCTGATAATATTTATAGTATTATATTTCCCTAACTGGAATATTTGGAAGTTTCAATTTCCCTGATATTTCCAGGTTTTTTACTAGACATGATCGATTTCCCTGAATTATCCAGGATTTTTCCTTCCAAAATCAATTTCCCTGAGATTTCCAGATTTTCCAGGTTTTCCAGGTAGTGTATGAACCCTGTTCATTGGTTTCAACATCTGATGACAAGGAACTTACATATGCTGCAATCTTTTAGGTAACGTTTGTACTACTTCCAGTAACATACTGGACTTTCCGTGTTTACTACGGTATTTGGGATGGGACATTCAGTATTTTAACATAGAAAAATAAAATTGGATGGTTGTGGCACTTTCAGTGTTTTCAACAGCAAGTCTTCATAATGTCGTCGACCTGAACAGTAAAGTAAACGTCATTATAATACTCTTGAGGTGTCTCACTTCTGTAAAATCGCGAATCAGTCTTCTTCATTCATAGCTCTATTCTAACACAGGATCAATTAATCCCATTTCCAAGTTTCAAATAGTCTACATAAATGTATTTTCTCCAGGAACTGGTTTCACAACTTAACAGGACTAGTAAAATGTCCTACGTTCAACAACATAAACTGTCGAATAGGGGTAGAGCGTTGGACAATGAACAAGCAAATCTGACGGTCGTGTGTTCGAGCCCCACTCCAGACCTCTCTTTTTCACGCTAGTCAATATTGTTTTACTATATGAGTCCAGTAACACGCACTATAACGTCTGGTACACTGCTTACTTAACGTATTGTTCCGTTCACAAAATACCTTCAACTAAAAAAAAATCAGTTGCATTACCTTATGTTTTGCTGTCCCATATGAAACTGAACATTTGACTGCCTGCAACTAGATGTTCAGTGAATTTTTTTCTGTGTGCGGGCTGAATTAGGCACAGCATTCAGTTTCTCTAGGCGCAGACCATTTGTTTCGCAAAAATTATATATGCTTTCCGCAATACCTTTGCCTGAATTTGAGGTGGGTGTTATTTGTCCCAAGTAAAATGAATTTGGTTCTTCGACGAGAGATATGTTTTTTTCACTTATCACTCTTCGATGGAATCTGTCACTTATTTTTTCTTCGAGTTTTATATTTTCTTTCATCAAAGTAGATACTTTTTAACAGATTGTGGTCATAATTTATTTTGCTTAATGAAGTTCGAGGTATGTTTTACGTTCCATTTGAATTTTATTCCTATCAACCACTTTTGACAAGTTGTCCTCTTTTATGATTCCTAAGTCTTGTAACGTTGCCGTAGCTATTGCAGCAACGCAGCCAACTGAAACTCCATATCGTCAATCAAAGATCTGTGAAACCGTACGAAGGTTAATCCTCATTTGTGTAAGCTCGGAATATGACGTCGTAGATGGCAGGATTTCTTCACATTCTTTGTCCGAATCACACGAGTTGTCACTAGTATCTCCCTCAATGAGTTCTTGGCTAAAGTTGCAGGCACTAGAGGTGAGAGGCATATGAAAAATTAGGATTATCAATTCTCTGAGATCCTTCTCTTACCTTTCCACTCTGCATTTTTTTTTTCATTAGATCTACTAAACCAATAACAAATTTTCGAAATTATCGTTGATCCAACAACAAAGCTTGTTCTTTGTCGGGCTCCTTTTTCGACTTATCAAAAGAACACAATGAGAATTTTTCGTCATTTACAAAAAGATATATAAAAAATTTTGCTTGCCTCGGTTTTAAATGCTTCTATTTTCAAATAACAGTTTTCATTTCGTTTTCCTTTGTCATATCTAACAAGTTTCTTGTAGTTGCTGAAATGCTTCGGTATAATTTGCAATATACGAAAGTGCGACACAGTACGAAATGAAGCTTTTCCAAAATTTCTTTAAACTCTTGACATAAAATGTTAGATTTCTGAAGAACTTGGCCTTTAACTGATGTTGGTTCTTAAATTCTTGCTTCTTAAACAACTAGCACTTCGAAAGGTCTTCAATTATTGGCAACATCATCTTGCTTAGTTCATAAGATGCCCCCAAAATAGGACACGCAACTGCATTTTTAGTCATCCTTGATTTCGTTTTATTCAATTTTGTGCTCAAAAACAGTAACAGTAAGTATTATCTCAGTTTAATCTCACAAATTCATTTCACAGTTCAAACATTAAAAAGAAAACGACTAAAAGAGGGTGCATCGTAGTTGTAAGTTAACTTAGTCACGCGGTACACAAACAACGAACACAACAGAACACATGAGTTGTGAGGTGACCAGAATATTGCAGTAACTGCTTGGTGTGTCAGTGACGTATATTCTTTAGTAACTGCGACAGTTACTCCATCTATTATCACGATAAAAAACTCATAATGTGAATATATGAGGTAAGTGTACCGATTATTGCCGTGTCCCCAATATGGTCCACCCCCCAGATCTCTGCAGCTTTCCGTTCGTGCTACTAGATGTCACCGCAAACTATATCCTCATGACAAGAGAAAGCATTTTTGCGCAACTCATTTGATTGCGAGTGGCGTGAGCAGCAGCAGCTCCAGTTGAAGTATCATATTAAGCAAGAAGATATTTTGCTGATATTTTAGCAAAGTAAGTAATGTTTCGTTTCAGTATCTATTGTTGAAAATCTAATCAGTATAATGCGTGGATAATGTAGCTATGTGAGCATACGTGAAAATAAAATGTGTGTGACGCAATGAGGTCACCAGTGAGCAATAAGGCCCACCGCCATATTGGGCAAAATGCAGTCATAACTCTTTAAAATGAAAGAAGTGGGTATTTGAAATGTTTGTACTGAACACTCATCATCACAATGTTTAGTAATTAAAACGAAGATAATGCCAGGTAATAAGGAAGCTTTCAATTCCAATACAAAGAATAAGATCAAAACCCAAACCACTGTCATCACGTTTAACAATACCAGAATTTCAGCAACTGCTTCTAATAGTCCTGAAGAACCGACACTGAGTTGCTCCAAGTCTTTGGTTTTGTTACCTTTGTCAGGAAGACAGGGTTGCAGACATGCATCTGTGTGTGTCGTTTCGCAAATACATTCATGAAGAGTGTGTTGGAATTACCGCTAAACATCAGGGACAATTTCTTTGTCCCTTATGTGACACGTGACGTTCTTTACATATATAAATATAAATCACAGCCATATTCAATCCACTACTGGGTGAGGCCTCTCCCCGAAGGGAGGAGTTGGTCTACTGCTCCCACGCTGACCAGACGTGTTGGCAGAGGAGAGCCGAAGCTCTCAACTGTGATCACCACTGTATTTTATTCACAGCAGCTCCCCAATTGTCCTCTCCCAACACGCTGGGTCAACACCGAAATTTTTGAGCCCCCACCGGGAATCGAACCCGGGACTCATACACACACACACACACACACACACACATATATATATATATATATATATATGTGTGTGTGTTAATACATGTTAATATATTATTATTATTTATTAATATTGTAGTATTCTTTATAATATTGTATTCAAAAATTTAATTCAATGAAAAGAAAAATTAAGTTGCTATAGAAATGTTATTTAAAAACTATTTTAGGACTTAATTTTGTAAAAGTCAGTGCCCCTTCGCATCCATCCTCCTTCGAATACGCTCCCATATCAAATAAACCTATAATTGGTCAATGCTCTAGTATTCGATAATCAGAATGGATTACGGTGTAAAAAATTGCTGCAAAATTTGCATTTGGATCATCATAAAATACAGGAAGCTGGCCCATTCGTACCCCTCCTAAATACAACCCTGTGTCAAACTGCCCATATTCTCCGTGCTTATATGGATTGGAAACTACCGAAAACCAATAATAATTTATAAAAATGTCGTGTATTTCGCTTTAAAAAAATCATGTTAAAAACGTAAAATTTTAACAATTTTTCGAAAATTAAGGGCCTGGTGGAGCCCTGAAGGATTAATTCAAATTCTGTGAAATTTTGCAAGTGCTTTTTACTTGCATATACGCAACTTTTCGCGGGGGTATATTTCTGGATTTCGTATTTAAAAAATCCAAATGCAAATTGTGCTGATTTTTAAAATATCTGTAGTGCAAGTGTAACAAAATTTAAATTCATTATTACTATTTGGGATTCAATGACTTTGTCTTGTCTGGCGGCATTTCTCTCACTTCATAAATCCGAATGTGAGTTTTTTATATCCGGATCCAGTTTCCGACCCAAATTTCAGATACCCGGATCCGAGTTTTGAATATCCAGATTTGGACATCTGCATCCGGATCTGACTTTTGAATATGAGGACGTTCAAATATTAGGTCAGAACAATTTTAGTAATTTTAGGCCTCTCCTTCCCCTTTGTAAGCCAGATTAAGCAATTTCCTGTCCCTAATACATAGATGTCCAGCAAAAATAAACAAAGCTTGAATCACCTCTCTCATGGATGCTGACGTAATATTTGAACAACCCCTACCTGAATCCGGATAACTTAGATATCTGAATCCGGATCCGCGTTTCGCATATGCGGTTCCCGATCGGAGTTTTGAATACCCAAACCAAGTTTCGGATATCCAGAACGATCTCGCCATCCCTAATCAAAAACACGATATTTAAAAAAAAAAGCCAATTTTTACCCTTATGTTTCTTTATTAAGAATTTAAATGAAGTTTTTAAGTGTTCCATTTTCTCGTTAAATTTACGTAAAACATGCAACAGAACAATATTTCTTAAAAATATGTTTCGGTTGCAAGGTCTTCAGCATATTATCTCACAAGTGGGAAACCTTCAACCAGTACTGCTGCTTGAAGACCTTTCCTCACAATAAGGACTTGACTCTTTCTGTCTTAGAGAGGATAGGACGGGGTCAGATGTGACCATGTTTCGGAAGGAAACATCATTGAATGCATCGTCTCGCGAACACTTCCCTGCGTAGTGTTCCCTATACGCTTTAATATGCTTGTTCCGTGCTTCATCAGACACCTGTTCCATTGGCAGAAAGACTGCTTCTATGATAAAAGCAAGTCGATTTATTAACACCTTATGCACGCTGAGACATGTACCACCATGGATATAACTGGACGGCACCCTCTGTCAACTTCTCAAATTTGTATGTGTCGATTTCGATAAGATAAATTCCTAGTATGGACGGTAGGAGCTGTGCTGATTTCAAACCCGCAGGACAGAGTCTGCAAAAGTATAGCACAAGTTGAAATCAGATCTTGATCAATGACTATGATGATGGTGAAAATCTTGTAATATTGAAGATGAAACCTGCTCGTTGAGTTGAGGTAGTGAGTATTTCAGCTGCCTCCAAGATTTGATTGATCCAACAGTAAACCCAACTGCCGCCGAAACCCATTCTGGATCTATTTTTCTCTCATTTACGCAACTTTCTCCTGTCTTCTTACCTGTAACTTATGTATGAGTCTATTCGAGTATGACACTTACGTTTATTCGGTATGAGTCACTAAAAAATGAGAATCCATGCGTCTAAGATTGATAGGTCAAAGTGAATGTGGATGAATTTACTGATTTCTTCTACAATGAATTAATTTCTTTCGGGCTGGCACCGCAAACGTAACACTTAGGCCGCGTTCATACAGAGAGCAACTGGCAACGGCAACGCAATGCAACACAACCGCAACTCAAGTTGCTCCACAACGACACACGCAGTTAAATCTGTATGTTCATACTGAGGAGACGGCAACGCAACTCTACAGAAACTGAGGAACTGCAGTTGCCCGGGTCTCGACATGCTGTAAACTAGTTTCCCAGTGTCTCACTGTCTTTCGTATCATGAAACATGTGTTCCTTGCCAGCGGAGCAGAATAATGTCAAATTCGTCCAATTTATTGAGGTGTATTCATGTTTGTATGATCACAATATGAAAGGATATTCAAATAAAAACATCACAGAAAAATGTTGGCACGAGGTAGCAAAGAAATTTAAATTTATAAGAAAGACGAGAAATTAAAGGGAATGATAGAAAAAAGAAAATATTTTTTGAAAACAAACTATCGGCAGCAGGAGTGCTAAAACACTACCACTTGGGGAGACTAACGAACCCTGAAGCCACACTTGCAAAGTTCCATATCCTACCAAAAATATACAAATAACCAAGAAAACCAATCTCCCACCAGGCAGAACCATAGCGTCAACCTGCAACGGGCCCACGAGGAACCTAGACAAATTTTTGATACTTTCTTATGAAACTCTTACCTACGCTACCAGAATGGATGAAAGACGCATCCGATTTCTTAGAAAGAATAAGAGAGAGAAAGAAAATAGAAAATACAAACATTCTATACACAACTGATATAAAAAACTTATACTCGAGCATTGATAGCAAAACAGGCATAAAACTAGTCACAGATTATTATACATCCAAATATGAATGTTTACTTTCAGCCTGTGAGGAGGAAATACTGAAATCACCTCCCACCGAACTCACGAGAAGGGGTTTGAATAGGCTCTATTAATAACTAACTAACCAATAAGGATATTAACAATGATAGAAACATTTTCAAACAAGGGAGACACAAGCAAGTCAAATCACTGAACCACACGACTATGAGGCTCTTATGAATGAGAGAATACCACATGTACTTAAAAAGGAGAGCGAACCCTATTTTTCGAAACTCGGTATAGCCGGAAAACAGATCCTTACAAAATTGAAGGAGAGTTAAGTAAGGCCTGATAAAGAAACACACATGAAAGAAAAGAAAGAAGGGGAGAGGATTAAGAGGAGAGAGAAACTACCTGAAGGAAAGACCCTACAACCTACGAGTGTTTTAATAGCAGGTGTGAAAGGAAGGACCGGGCTTCATATTAACCAAAGAATGTCGTTATACAATACGTCTTTTGTGCTTTCGACGTAGAACATATACAAAGGGCGTTCAAAAAGTTTTGCACATTGGGCCTTAACTTTTTCAATAGTAGCACTAGGACCATGGAATTTTGTGTGTATGTACTTGTGTCCTTTATGTACATACTCACGCTACTCAATTTATTCTCCAAAAGCTGTGACACGTTTAGCGCACCGTTCTTTTCATGCCGTAAATGCTCTTTGGTCACAAGAGAACAGAAATCAAAGAGGAAGGGAATTTTTCTCGAAGTCCAGAAAACGTTCAGTGGAGACTCTCCATAAAGCTTTGATAGTGTGATCACACAGGATGAAACATGGTTGTTTTAGATGCATTCTGAGTAAAACGTAGTCCATGGAATGACGTCATCTCGGTTCTGCATGGAAGAAAAAAAAGGAGACTCCCAGATCAGCGAACAAATTAATGGCCACGTTCTTCTGGGATCACCGTGGCGTAATTTTCATCGACTTTCTGCAACATGGAGCAACAATTAAGAGAGCGGTATTGTTTGTCACTGGCAAAGCTGCAACGTGCTCTAACCAAAAAAAATCATCAAATTGCACCAAGTTAATACGAGGCCCGACTCTTGTCATTCACACACAGCAGAAAACCAGAGAGATGGGATGGGAAGTGGTCCCTCAACTTCCCTATAGACCGAACCTAACCCCGTCCGATTTCTTGTTGTTTGGTCGTCTGAAGACGCACCGTCGTGGTAGGTAGTTTGCCAGTGATCAAGAACGCACTGCGTGTGTGAAACTGGTGTAATAGTCAGCGTCCGGTGTTCTATTAAAGTGCATTTACGGCATTGAAAAAACGGTGCGCCAAATGTGTCACAGCTGTTGGAGGGTACATTAAGTACGACACGTGGTGACGTTAACGTTAATCAACATGGTTCGATGACGCAACCATCACACACGTCAGCTATGAATACAAAGTACTAGAATCATAGGTACGGAAAAGATTTACACTAAGTAGCCAATATCGAGGTCATGCGTTGCCCACACGTTCGCTATTGATTATTTTTATCGTAATGTCATTGGTTAATGATAAGACACAATCAAAGTGTAATGTAGCATGGTGATTGGCTGGTAATTGGTATAAATAAACTTCGACGACCGTCACTGAACTCAGTTTCGAGCATGATGACGGCTTGTAGCTGTTCCGATGCACACGTGAGTGCAAATTGCATACTGCAGACTATTGATCAATGAACGCCCTCCTTTTCGGTCGCTTGCATTTACTGTTATGCGGGTATTGATCTTGAAGATGGTGGTGATGAACATGCTTGTACAAACCGTTCAACGGATGATGTACGACATGAAGTTCTCGAGACGTTGGCGTTTTTCGATACATATCATTCGTTTTAAAATATTCTTGTTGAAATGCATCCTGAGCATGACATCACCGTAGAACATTTTATACGTACTTATACGGAGATGATTGCTAACGACGATCATGTACAGGCAATCTACGATATGCTGTGGACAAAGGACTATGAACATGGAGCTTCACTTTCAACTTTGAAGCAGGATTA